>KN882433.1:117769-149726 GCA_000934455.1 Apostichopus parvimensis | reverse complement strand
CTTTGTATTCGTCTCTCATATGGTCGAGATAGGATTTCAGGGACTTGAGGAGATCAACAGCAGCAAGGATGTCAACATCTTTCGACTGCAGAACTTTACTTGTTTTGTTCATCCGGTCGAGAATGTAATTCCACACCATTGTCAGAATGACAGTTTCCAACTTACTCATTTTCTTGCTAAGTCCTTCTGTTTCGATTCGTGTGGACCATTCCTGATCAACGTCAACTGCGAGTGCATCCAACGCATCTTGGATCTTATCATAGCCACCATAGAGAGCGGCGACAGCGTCAAAATGAGCTGACCATCTTGTGTCAGAGAGACGTTTGACCACAGTGTGTCCCTTCACTATGGAGAACGTCATAACATTCCAGCGATGCGTGGAAGCCGAGAAAAAGGAATACAAACGCTGAACAAAGTCAAAGAAAGATACGATCTCTTGACCACACTCTGCTGCTTTTACACCTACCAGGTTCAGACTATGCCCAGCGCAAGGGATATAGATAGCGAACTCATTATGGTCACGGATCCTCGCCTGCAAGCCTGTGTATCGCCCCGACATGTTTGAGGCATTGTCATAAGACTGTCCACGGCAGTTCGACAATGGAATGTTATTTTTGTGTAGGAATTCGATAACCGTGTCGGCTAAGTTCTCAGATGAGTGCGAGAAAATCGGAATGAATTCGAGAAAACGTTCCACGGGCTCACTCCCACAAATGTACCTGACAGTGAATGTTAGTTGATCAATGTGCGAAATGTCCGGAGTTGAGTCAACACTTATCGAGTAATATTTTGACCCTTTGATTTCGTCAAGTATCGACAGTAATACCTGTTGACCCATTATGTCGATGAATTCCTCACAGATGTTCGCGGATAGATATGATGGGTTCCCCTTCCCACTATTCCCGTAGATTTTCAAATGTTCCTCCAGAAATGGGTCGAGCTCGCTCAGCAGTTCTATGATACCAAGGAAGTTTCCGTTTTTGGAGGAGCCGATTTGTTGATTCTCACCACGAAATGCCAAACCTCTTGAAGCAAGAAACTGTGTGACCGAACTACGCGCATCAACACTTTATACCAGTATTCTTTCTGTGAATGGTTCTCTTTCCATTCTAAAGTTTAAATATTAGAAACGATCATTATTTTTCAACAGTTACAGTGGCCGAGTGGTTGGTGCTATGTAACTGGGACAGACAGGCAAACTCCATGTCTAGAGTTCAAAGCCAAGTTGAGGCACCTTTTTGATTTTTTTTTTCTGCTTGTTCTCTTTCCATTCTGAAGTTTAAATATTAGGAACGATCATTATATCTCAACAGTTACAGTGGCCGAGTGGTTGGTGCTATGTAACTGGGACAGACAGGCAAACTCCATGTCTAGGGTTCAAACCCAAGCTGAGGCACCTTTTTGATTTTTTTTCTGCTTGCTCTCTCTTTCCATTCTGAAGTTTAAATATTAGTAACGATCATTATTTCTCAACAGTTACAGTGGCCGAGTGGTTGGTGCTATGTAACTGGGACAGACAGGCAAACTCCATGTCTAGGGTTCAAACCCAAGCTGAGGCAGCTTTTTTATTTTTTTTTTTTGGCTTGTTCTTTCCATTCTGAAGTTTAAATATTAGAAACGATCATTATCTCTCAACAGTTACAGTGGCCGAGTGGTTAGTGCTATGTAACTGGGACAGACAGACAAACACAGTGTCTAGAGTTCAAACACAAGCTGAGACAGCTTTTTGATATTTTTTTTCTGCTTGTTCCCTCTTTCCATTCTGAAGTTTAAATATTAGAAACGATCATTTTTTCTCAACAGTTACAGTGGCCGTGTGGTTAGTGCTATGTAACTGGGACAGACAAACATCTTGTCTAGGGTTCAAACCCAAGCTGAGGCAGCTTTTTTATTTTTTTTTCTGCTTGTTCTCTTTCCATTCTGAAGTTTAAATATTAGAAACGATCATTATCTCTCAACAGTTACAGTGGCCGAGTGGTTAGTGCCATGTTCCTGGGACAGACAGGCAAACTCCATGTCTGGGGTTCAAACCCAAGCTGAGGCAGCTTTTTGATATTTTTTTCCTGCTTGTCCCCTCTTTCCATTCTAAAGTTTAAATATTAGAAACGATCATCATTTCTCAACAGTTACAGTGGCCCAGTGGTTAGTGCTATGTAACTGAGAGACAGTGACAAACTCCAAGTCTGGGGTTCAAACCCCACCTGAGTCATGTCTACGGCTAAAGTCCAGCCAGAGCCTTTTAATTTTGTGTTCTTTGGAGCAGGTGGAAGTATAAAGGTAAGAAATGAAGTTTATTCCTTGGGAACCAAAATGGTGTAATCGGTTGTTCCGTAAGCCATTGCATGTTCCTGATATGGTTGGTTCAAGCCCTGATTGAGTGATCGCTGGCAAAAGGAGATTGCCGGCACTGCTCTACCTGACAGGGTCTCACCGGCAAAGGGGATTCGCGGTACCCCTCTCCCTGACAGGGTTCCAAGCGGCCAATGGGAATTGCGGGTACTCTCCTCCCTGACAAGGTTCCAAGCGGCCTAGGTGAGTTGCATGGACTGTCCTCCTTGACAAGGATCAGTGGAGGAAATGTTTTATAAAATCTCTAAGTCCAGACAACTTGATCTGTAAATATTTGAAAAGCACCAAACATCACAGCCCCACCAAATGGTCTTGTGGAAGAGAAAAAGTTTTTGCAACACAAAGTCCCTGGTTCAATTCCAACCGCTGTTTTTCTTGTTAACATTCCCTTTTACTGGTTCCTTACTTTTTCTCTTTGGGAAAAAAAGTTCATTGACAGGACTTTCGTCCACCCCAGTTAAACCCTTTGAACTATCCATCCCAGTAGTCAAAATCAAAGCATGCTAATAAGTAATAATAAATAGAGATAATAACGACAATGAAATTCTATCAACTTTTCTTCAAGCAAATAGCTGCATGATAACTTTCTTAGCTAGAGTATTATACAGTTCTGTGCACTTTTTTTACATTTTGGAACAAAAGAACTGGTTTTGTGATGGGACTTTGAAGAATTATTTACTCACAATTGCATTAAAAAAATTTCACTTGTGACCACTGGCAAAGGTTACATCAATACAGATATTTGGCCTTAAACCATTTCCACGTACAATTATAGACGTACCTGTCGCAAATCCAACTTAAAAGGGCATAGAATTAGATGTTCTTCAGAAAATATCAAGATTAACATAACACAGTCAAAAAATATAGCCAATCTGAGAGGAAAATCAATATTTTAGCGTCATAGCTTGTTCTATAAGTGATACACATGAAATCAAACTTTTTACAAAGCTTGTACAGTAGTACTTGACACAAATGCTATGTGATATCATACATGCAGCATTTCAGATAGGATTATGGCAAACAATGTCCAGGTTTTTAAAAAAGAAGGTAGTGTGGTTTCATTGAAGCCCATTCCCAAAAAGGGTTTGGTCTCCAAGAAAAATAAATTGTGATGTAAAATGGAGGGGCACACGCAAACCTATAGATTAAGTCTATAATTAGATTTAACATGCAAGGTTGTGCATATAACCAACTTTAAACTTCATGAGGGATGTACACCCCCCACTCCCCACCACCCCCCCCTCCCCAACCCTGGATTCAAATCAAAGACAAATTTTCTCTCTAGGCAATGGAATGAGATATGAAATTGGAGGTAGACCAAATCTTATTTCCTCCATATTATACATTTTCTAATTTTTTATGATCAATCTGACAGTAATACAGGTTATATTAACATGATTAGTAGTAGTAGTAGTAAGTTGAGTCTAGTCTATCCGACATGCTCAGTGATTAACCTCCGCCACATATCACGATCTTGTGCAAGGTTTATTACTTCCTCGAAATTGTTAATGTTAACGTCCTTAAATTGCGACTTTATTTTTCCAAGCAAGGTAGTCAAAGCTTATTTTCTACAGTGAATTAAAGAACCAAACCTAGATATTTGGAAATATAACACAACCTAAAAAAGCCCCAGGGCAAAAATAAACTTTTCTACAACTGAATGTATTATTACATGCATGATACCTTTGCTTGTTCGATGCAAAAAGTTGGGAGAATACCTCAGATTGACCATTTGTAACGTTGGCAATATTTGATGAGGCGGGGGGGGGGGGTGGGTGGGGTGAAGGGTGAAGGGTGACATGAAGATGGGATATTACAAACATACCAACTTGCCACTGTATGTTTAGGGCATTTTTTATGTAGTAAAAATATACCCCCCATCAAACATGAGGACCAATTCACACACCCAAATTTCACTTTTAAAATTTCCACTACATAAAACTTGAATGATTGCTATATCGTAACATCTTATAAGCAATTTCCCCATAAAATCATGTTTTAATGACATTCATATCACAATAAAACATATTAAAATATCACTTAATTCATTTTTGTAATTTTCTGCAGCAGAAAAAAATCACATGAATTATTTACAAAAGAGGGAGTTTCAAAACAAGATTCTTCTCTTTTGAGAATAAAAAGTTGATAAAGTTGATAATAAGGGTTAAGTCTCAATGTGTCTTTGCTAAATTTGAACTTCGAACTTTCCAGCTTACTGCCCTAAAATCTGTGAAAATAACACCCATGTATGCAATTTTCATATCAATATTCATTATTTTTATTGAGTTATGTCGTTAAAAATTGTTAGCTGAATAAAATTTGCCACCAGATTTATTAAAGAGTCCTTAGCTTCTACAAACTTCAATCAAAACTTTCCAGCCCCATCCAACAGATCATGCGCCAATCAAATCTCTCTGTTTGTATATATGACTGTTAGGCCGCTTAGGCCTATAGTAGCATGGACACTTCGAAGTTCAGACACCCAAACCATAAAACACACCAAAACTATATCTTCTGGTATAAATCACCTGAAAATATACTTGATATGGTGAGAGAAGTGTGTTATATAACGATACACGGCCAAACTTTCTTTCCTGCAAACTGTTTTCACGTTGTATTCCAAGAAGATTCTTGTGATTGTGGAACTGGTATTTCTTTGCTAGAGTATTGCGAAGCTCGGACACCCGGTCCCACAGTGTGGCGCTGGTGATAAAATTGGTGGCTCTTTTAGTAATTATAACAGACTTCATAGATCTCCATCATTTTATTGACTAATATGTAAGTACTTACTTGCACACGGGTCATTTTGGAGAGAAAGTATCTGTAGCTTCGTAGTTTTTCGTGAAATTGGCTGTTGCTTTAGGTTGTCATGGTGAAATCGTGTATTTCTTAGGGGTGTCAGAACTTCGCAGTGTTCCGAACTTTGCAATACTGACTATACTTTCAATTTCTTGGCTAGCATGTGTTAGTTTTCTTTTCTTGAATAGTATCTTTGCAAAATTGTGTTACTTCGTTTCATTGCAATGAATAAACAGGTGTTTCCAGACGTTTCCTCCATGGAATTGGGTAAAACAAGTGGACGGCACAAGTATATATAGGTTACAATTGTGTAATGAACATGTTGATATGGGCGGTCACAGTGATTTTACAGTAACTCGTCCGAACCAAAAGGGCAACAGAAAATAATTTAATAATAGTTATAGAAATAAGTCGATTGCGACAGCATCTTTCAATTAAACCCACCTGGTCAGAGTGCATTTAGACTTAGAAACATTGAATCCAGATACCAAGTATGAAGCTAAGCCATCGCGCAATATTTTAGTTGGAGAGTTTACACGACAGGAAGTATGAGGTACACACACGCAGCATCACCATATGCAAAGATCCCTTTTAACTTATGGAAGGAATAAGATACTGCTAAATATTCAATGATTAACAAGCCATTTCCAAGTGATATTACCTAGAGACAATATTTTTTCCTAAATAATCTTTGATCTTACATACAATCCATCATCAACACATAGATTACGCTCTTTAGCATTATTGATAACATATAGTTTTATATGATAGAAGTATAAAGCACAGCATATACGAGACAGTTCACTAAGCCAAGCTTTGCAAAAAATTGTCCTGAGGGCATCTCCCTGCATCTATGCTGAGACAACCAAAATATTCATCAGCATTTGCTACTGGTCATCTAATGCCCATCTTCCAGCTGAGCCAGACAGCTTAATCCTAACCCTTCGTACTGGTCATCTCAACTTGCCTAATACATGCCACAGACAAGACATCCAAGAGCATTGCTGCTTGTTGCATAAACCATCTTGTACCTTAAACCAGATGTCGTTATCCATCAGGATTGGTACTACCGTCCAAAAACAGTCTTACAGCTGAGCCAAGCAACAATGGGCAGTAAAATGGAGCACATTGTCTATAAATTTTAAAATAATCTTGCATCCATCATCCTGTCAAGTGCCCTACTTGACATCGATATCGATAGAAGGGACACCCTCCTCCTTCTCCTAGGATATCGTAAAATGTCTCTTGGGTGGCGGATAAGAGCGACTTGTCCAAAACAGTCTCTGGATTTATTTTTGCCGTACGAGGCTTTAAAACTATTTAAAAACCAAGCTGCATCTGTCGTCTTATGCTTCCTCCTCTTGTTTTTCCTTCTTCTTTTTCTTTTTCTTCTTCTTCTCTGAGCTCGGCTGTTGGAAGACAACATATGAGACACTTGGTAGGTAATACTGGCTAAGATATCTGTCATTATACCGACTATATGCAACACAAAAAGCCAGACCTTTACATCGTGTGAGATACCAGAGATCTAGTAATTGGCAAAGGCTTAAAACACTGACATATTGGCAGCTTTATCAGAAACTTAAGTGCTTTCGTGCTTCATTTTCGAACAAATAACTCACAGCTAGCTAGCAGAGCCAGCTGGCCATAACATACAAGTTTTCCTTTTCAAATTTCAAATCAATCACTGGCTTGTTTTTCTTTCTTTTAACAATATGCGATACATTCAAGGTCTAAATCTTTTTGGTTGAACGAATGACATGTTGCAGACATTTGTGCAGACTTCTGTACAGGTATCTCTATGCATCTTTGCTTGAAAATGCTTTCCAGTGCAAGACAATTTCATATGCAACAAAGAGAGTCCCACAACTCTTCAAATAAGGAAATGAGTAAATTGAATTCTATTTAGACTAACAAGTACATCTTGGAACTTTCAATAATAATCTCAATCATTATTCAAGGCAGGAAAATTTCTACCTCGGAATAAATTTTATTCAAAACACGACATCCATTTGTCGAGAATTCACGGCAAACTTACTGTCGTTGGTTCTTGTTTGGTCTCCTCCTCCGCCATTCCGCTCTCCTCTTCTGCCTTTATCGTGGCTTCATCTGGACCCGCCTCCTCTGTTGTCTTAATCTTTTTGGGAGCTGCTCCTTCGTCATCGTCATTAAACTTTCTCTTCTTACTACCGGAGGGGAGCGTGGAATCCATCGAGGCATCGTACTGGATCACCTCACTCTTGTTACGGTACTTGTCAAACTTGGCACGACCTTTTCCTGTGCCACTGATTGCTTTCGACTAAAGGAAAACAAAATGAAATGCCTGTTAGCTTTTCTTTTTTTCATTTCTAGCCTATTAACTAAATTGCAAAACAACTAAATACAGAGATAGTGTGTGACCTGGGGTAAACAAAGGAAAGAAGAAACATCTAGGACTGACAATTACATATCCAGGAACTAGTGGAAAAATCTGGAGAGCAAAAGACAAGTCACAAATAAACTGGACTTGAACGGTTTGAGTCCGATCAGGTTTGAAAGTCCTAAAATGTTGCTCTTTTATCTCTCTTTTTTATCGCTCTTTATCTCTCTCTGTTTTCTCAAGTATTTAAGTACTTAGTGTCCAGTTGGAGTGGAATCAAAAGAAGTAGAGTAAACTACCGAAACTTTACACCTACCGGCTAGAGCTTTCAACATCAGAGAGAGAGTCTAGTGGTATTAGTTGAGTACATCACTACGCTTTATGTAATCTTTTGCACTGCAAGGTCAAAAACATGCTGGATGGCATTTCTCATCTCAAAAAGAGATTTCCAATTTTTGGAATTTTTGTAAAAGTATCGACCAGTGAGTTACATTTCTAGTGAGCTGATAAACTCCACCTTTTTGTTAAAACTTCAAGTGACACTTACCCCTGACTCTTCCAGCTGTCTCAGCCTTGCCTCTAGCTTTGCTCTGGCCTCCAGGCCTACCTCAGCACTGCCATCCTCTCCCAGGGCATCGTACCTCACAGCCAAGGAGCACTTCGCAGCTAACATTCTGGCGATCTAAGATATTAATCAGATTAATTAAGATTGTGGAGAATTTGAAGGAAATATTCCAAATTAAGTCATGGTGAAGTTATATCAAAAGGAAGTTGTTTACAACTTATTTTCACAAATAATCAGATACCACTCGTGCTAACCGAGAAATCTTCAGGACTAAAACCGTTTGGTTGCTCCTCGCTATTAAGTTAGTTACCATTTAATCCTGCACCCAAAATATTTTATGCATCCAAAATATTCTATGCACCCAAAGAATTTTCAAACCTATAGTTATCTTCATCATTCATGGTGCAATTTTGTTGGAATGAATATGACGTTTTGAGATAGGTTGTAAGTTTCCTGGAAAAGGTTAATAGACAAAGGCCTATTTATCAGGGGTGAGGGTGGGGTAATGGATAAATAGCTGTCTCAGTGGTAGTGACAAAATGTTAAGGACACTGTCATGGTTAATACAGTCCGGTTCACATCATTGACAGCTCAAGGATCACAGGGCATGGAACATCCCGGTTTACAATAATTTTGTTGTTAAAGTGTATTTTACTTCACCTGACTTTACATAAGCTTGATACAATGAAACCAGTTCACTTGCTTGTTTTTCTTTATTAATATTTATCATAACGATCTGTAGAACACTGAGATAGTTGTTAAGTGGCATGACCAACATTTTCTAATAAAACAAATTACTTATGGGAATGCCTTGCAATACCACATTCCTTTTTAACACTTTGGTATGCTCATGAGTACTGAGCACAAGGATTTACTCTAGTAATGCTCCCAAATCAATGTCACCTGCTTTAAAAATTCTGGCCAGGTAAGATTTCAATCTGGCCTGCAAAACAAAATTGGTCCACAATCTTGCACTTTTAGGGCATGCACATCCCCACGGCCCATCCATAGGCTTCATCACTTTTCAGGCCCTTCCTTCAAATTGCTCAATCTCTGTGCATTGAGATAATCTGTCTGGCCCTTTGTTCCAACCAATGTTTTACCACCTCTGGTCCTTGTAGAAAAGTAATTGAGGACCCCATAGTACACTGTACACTAATGACAGCTTAAATTGACTGTTTCAGTGGTACACTTTTACCTTCACTCGAGGAATAACTGACATATGAATAGATCTTTATAAGCGTACCTTTCCCTTGTTCTTAGTGTTTGACTGGCCAACCAGGGATGCGTGGTAGATCAGACCGTATTTTGGGGTGTCCTTGCGAGCCTTAAGGGCCCTGAAGAGGGCCTTCTCTGCCCCAAGGATCTGTACTGTTGAAGCAGGATGCTTGGCCAAGTTCATCAGTGAGCCTAGATTGGCAGAGTTATAGTTGCATAATAATTGAATTTGAATAATTTGAATAATTGAATTTGAATAATAATTGAATAAATTGAATAATAATAATTTTGTTAAATACTAAAACACTGCATCAACAACAACAGCGAACAACAGATAGTTATGAAAAGAGCTGCTCTTGAAATATTACCAACATTTTCTTACTTTCTGCTCTTCTTTCTTTCTTAACATCTGCAGTGCAAAATTACATTTTGATCCTAAGTAATAGTCTGTCACAGAAAAAAGACAACCATGCCTAATGTGTTTGCTAATCATACCACCATAGACACCATGAAATATTGGAATCTGTCAATCTGTGGATGATAATATGCCTTGAAGACCAATCAAGAAACTTTGCTTCATGAATATTCATGTACTTTACCTTTTGCTCTGAATGCATAAACAAATTTAACTACCAATCTATAGCATATCATTGGTCAACTCATATACAACTTCTCACAAGTTTTCTTAGACTTTTGAGCTTACAACACTTCACTTAAAAAGGAAATTTACCTGCATGTGCAATGAGTCTGGCACCTACAAGCTCCCCTACCAGGGCGGTTAAGTTTGGTCCTATCGCCTGCATCCTGTTTTTGAGGTAGTCGTAGAGCTGTGTTCTGTACTCGGTCATTTCAATGACCTGCAGGGAAAAGAAAAGACGTATGGATTAAGTCCTCTCCGATACTATGCATGAAAGTATCAATTTAAAAATATTACTTTCTACTTCTGGCTAGTGGATCAGCATGGAGATGTTTCCGTTCTATGGCAAGTTTTGAAACACCTTTCAAAACTTGGAAAATATTTGTTGTTCGTCATAGATGCACGGCAATAGCTTTTGAGGAAGGGGCTTCCATCTCTCTCACCAGTTTTTGCAGTCAGCTACTGGGGCACAGTCATCTGTGAGATGGGTGCATGAACTAGCATAACCCAGGGTATAGAAAAATGGCCACATCTGCCTCATAAATACTTTTCCAAACGAGACGATTGGTATCACTGTTCCACAAACGTTTGACATGCTAACTCTTGGCGAAGTTAACTGAGCTAAAGGTAAGCAGCAACCAATTAGAAATTACTCCAAGGATACCAATGTTTACATCTTGTAAAGATCTAAGGATATGTCTTGTCTTTGCTCAGTTTTTAATTCAGTCTCATCAAGGTTTACATCAGTGGATTGACAGATTATAATTAACATCATTGCAAAGACAACATCCTACAAACATTGATAAACCAGAGGTTACCAACCACACTTCCACGATTGGTTAGCATTACGAGAAATTCTACTGCTCAGATAGCAGAATACTATCTACTCAGAACACTACTCAAAGAATGACCAAAAATTACCGCTTGAGTTTCAACATTTCAACCGAAAATTGTGTGATTTGTTCCATAACTTAAAAATCACAGAATAAGGGACTTGCACGTTATAGTTTTCAATATTTAATAAATTGAACGGTGTTCGGTCAATGTCGCAACACTAATGGACAGAGCATGTTCTGTCATCTCCTCAATGATATCAATTTTGAGCATTATAACTAGCATTCACATAACAGCTTGCTGGTATAAACACAACTTCAATCTCATTATTTTACTTTAAATGATCATTATTACCATTTTCTTAGTTGGAACTTGGAATAACTACCATTTTTCTTCATTTTGTTTTTCTTTTTTGTTCTAATTACTCCTTGCCTCTGTTATGAGACTGCTCTTCAAAGTTTTACTTCTTCACTCCTCCTGCACCCCTGTTTGTGTATGTATACCCATGTTCTCCACCGATCCTCCACCCCTGATTATGTACGTATACCAATATGCCATTCATATTGTCAAAATTAACTCTAACACCCTTATACCGACAATCAATAGTAAAGGTCGCAACATCATTTGTCTAACCTGGTCGCACAGATAGGTGATGTTTTCAATGTCCTCCATGGAGACTTCCGTTCCCATGGAGATTTCTGCAGCTGCTTTAACCTGTTCCTCCAAGTCCTCTGTGAGGATGGATGAGAAGTCCATGGTGGCAGAGTTGGTCTTGTCGCCTGTCAAAAATTAAGCAAACATCTAATTTTGTCAAATTAGCAAACAGAAGCAGAACAGAAATATTTGGATGTCTACTTGACAGATTTGTTTTTTTACTTAATTTTGAATCAAAAGAGCTTTATGATCTTGTCGCTGGTTTGAAACACCTTTTCCTAGAAAAACACAAATTTCGCAGATGCAATGCTATGGCTGATGAACAGTCGGATGCTGGAAAATGTGTCATCATTCAAAAAGAAATAAAACCACCTAAAAATTAACATTTATATATTTATAATATACCAAGGAACTTTTTCAAGTAAGCCTGCAACTAATGGACAATATGAACTGGAAAAATATTTGCACACAAGCTTTATTTTGGGCAATCAAATTCTCTGTCTTCATTTACTGACATATAAATCTATCCACTCATTGTACACTCCCCCGTTTGTGCATATTTTTCCCCTTTAAGTACAATGGTTCTCTTACCAAGTAGTTTCACTGTTTTAGCAAAAGCTAAATTGTCCTGAACAATCTTTCCCATCTCTGGGAAGTGCCAGCCATACCACTCTCTGCATCTCATAATGTAATTGTTCAATTCTTTGTCCAGGTCATCAAGAAGTGCTGAGGGTGCAAATAAATAAGAACAAATTAAAAATTGTTATTTCCTTTTCACATTTTCAAAATTTGCAAGATTATTCCCTTCTATGCACCTTTTATGATTTTCGGGAGCAGTCCCAATGACTCAAGATATTTATTTTGAAGGATCAAAGGAAAAAAATCCCCAACTAACAGACAAACTGATAACAGCAGATGCATTTCAAGTGAACCAGTAATCCCCATCAAATATGCCATAGGGTCAGTCATGGCTTCCTTACCCCCCCCCCCATCCCCCACAAATTTACTTTCATAAATCTATAATTGTCTCTGGGAGTCCCTAATCTATTGCTAAACTCCCAACTGATTTTGCTAACAGTGCCGAAAACAGGTATTTACAACCAAATCCTGAATGTTGCTTTACAGGATTCGTACATGATGGACCATTTAACTCTTGTGAAGAATATTATGTCAGATTGTTGTTTATCTTCGCTCAGTTTCATAAATCTCATCAAGATTAATGTCAGTGGATTGACAGATTATAATCAACATCATTGCAAAGAAGAATCGGAAACAACAACGAAACATCTCAAAACCTTTCTTTCAGAGGAACACAATGTAACCTGCTCAGGCATCCCCCTGCCCCACCCACCACATTTTTCCCATCATGGACTGTAGATCATATTTAAATAGTGTACAGTCGTATGCAATTATATCATGAAAAACTCTCCTGTTGCTTAGCAACAAACAGTTATAATTTTCTTGAAACAAACAAGGTTTCATCGTAGTTGTGGTTAACCTTCCCATCAGTTCTTGAACATACAACATCTCCTTATGGATGAAGTAAGCACACCCGCACAGGGTCACCTGAGACTGGTTCTTGTCTATGTTTTCACAAGTTCTAGAATAATGCAACATTAATGGATTGTTCACCAAGTTGGCGCTACTCTTGACTTGCTCCACTTGACATGAAGTCAAAACAAAATAGATTATGCCTCTTATTTACTTTCTTTCATTTAAAATTATTCCAGATGTATTAATTCTTCCTGACGTGTTATGCATTGATCACCACACACACAGAATACTTACAAATGGCCTGCACAATCATGGTGTCTACTTTGTCGGGGGAAAACTTCAACTTGTACCGAGAAAGACTGTGAACAGATGGAAAACAACTTGTGAAAACTTCAAAACTTTCTACATAAGCCATGAAATGTAGCTGACATCTCAGGCTTAAAGTAAACATTACAAATTAAATAACACGTTCCACCCTCCTACATAAAATCTAGTTGACTCCTACTGCTGCAATACAGACTGCCAAGTATTTTCCTTACAGTTTTCATTTACATGTACAATTTGTATGCTGACAATAGTGATGAAAGGCATCCAGTCTTTGCTCAGTTTTTAGTAAGTCTCATCAAGGTTTACTTCAGTGGATTGACAGATTATAATTAACATCATTGCAAAGACAACATCCAACAATCACTGATAAACACGAGGCAGACTCTCATGGTTTACCAACCGCAATTTCATGATTTGTTAGCATTACGAGAAATGCTAAAGCACAGATCTCAAAACACTCGCTACTCGGAACACTACTCAAAGAACGACCAAAAGCGATCGCCAGGGTTTCAACATCTTAACTAAAAATGTTATCATTTTGGCCATGAAGTAAATAACAGATATACAGGACTTGAACGTTACATATTTCAATATTTAATCATTTGAAACGGCCTTCAGTCTATGTCACAACCCTAATGAATACAGACGTGTTTTGTTCATTAAACTATAAATGCAAACTTGCAAAATTGTTTTTAATGACCTACATTAAGTCCTTCTAGAACATTTTTAGCCACATGTGTTCATTTCAAGACGACACACATTGTAGGTGTTGCTTATTGGAGATTTCTTGGCTGCATTAGTGATTGGCTCTTTGGAGCAAGGGGCTACTTCCAATAATGTTTTTGAGCATTTGTTGTCATTCTACCAATCAACAGTTCAAATACAATATGTCCCATCTTTGATGTCTCCCTCAAGACTCCTGGGCAAATTTGTATGCCACAGAGACTTAAATGAGATCTGAATTAGCATTCTACTCACAAGGATCTCATCATGATTTTTATTTAATTTACAGCTGTATAATTTACCACTTGATTCAATCATTTAATTTACTATGAACATCGATTCATCATTCACTTGAGACGAGAGAATAAATCAGCAGAAAATCAACGAACTGTTTCGTTTATTTGAGAGTGATCAAACCAGATTTTGTGTAATGTATAGGTTTTGTACCCTCACTCTTAATCAACCCCCATTGCAAGCTCCACTGACCATACCCTCTACCCGAACCTACCGGGAGACCACCCCGTAATCATGATATTATGATCACTTCTTTTCGGTCAACTTTTCTGGCACATTCTGATCAACAACTGAAGAATTTGTCAAATATCAAGTTATCAACAAACATTTAACAGTAAAACACAATAGCATTCGTTGACAGTTAAAGCAGGAGATAATTCTCAGGACTTTTACCTGTGAGCTAAGCCAAGGGTCATCGCGGTCAATTCTTTACTCGGAATACCGGGGGCCAAACTTTCAAACTGTGCCCTGATGCCCCTCATCAGCTCCTGTATCGCTGAATTATGGACACATTGTAGGTTCAGTTTGTCCTGTTGACAAATATACAAAATAATAATAATCATTCTTTAGAGAAATTCTATGAATATTGATATGGGATCTCATGGAATCAACTTAATATCCCACTAGAGCCATAAAGGACACACCCAAAGAAAATGCATTTGCTTGAACAAAAGAATGCCTTTCATTTGTATATCATACATATATCACAAACGAGAACATTGCCTATAGATGGATATTTGGGCGTGAAGACGTGGATAATTAGGTGATGGGATATCAAATTTATAGTGATACAAATTGTGACATCATCCTACACATCTTCCTATTGCATGGTGCAATAGTTTTCTAGAGAATGGTTTGGTTTCTCTGTGAGTGGGGAAGAGGCGGGTTCCTCTGTGTGTGTTGGGGGGGGGGGGAGAAAGGTGGGGACACCTTATTATCCCAGTAAGACATATATATCAAAGGTTACATCAACAAGAAAATTGTATTTCCAGGAACAAAAGAATGCATGTTCATTGTGTATGACCTTCACAAACAAGAACATTTCGGATGTATAATTGCGACCTTGGTTGTGGATCATTGGGAGATGGTGTACAGAATCATAAATGCATGGTGATGTAAACATCGTCTTCATCTTATCCATGCGCTATCTTCCTTGTGCAGCATGCAAGAGCTTTCTAGAGAACAGTTGGTGTCTGTTTGAGTTGGGCAAGGGGGGGGGGGGGAGATAAGCTACCGATACCACATTATTTTTGGCTAACATATGCCAGTTTCTGTTAAACCCTTTCCCCTTATGAATGCCACATTTCAGTCTGCCAACAACTGACTTAAGCCCAACAGGTTTTTCAATCCTACAATGATGGTTCATTTGCTCAGTATAGTATAAGTTGTCATCACTGTAATTCAGTGGATTGACAGATTAATAAATTACATCACAGCAAAGAACACTTCCTGAATGTGAGAATGTATATACAAATATATATATATATCGATAACTATGAAAAAATTCTTTAAAAATCAAACTAGACACCCCTGCCATTCGATCTATGGAAGACAGTCCAAAAAATGTGTCTAAAAGTTACACAACGCGCTATGAAAAGAACACATTTTTATGAGTCATTTTCCACACATACCTTGATAACATTACCAAGTCTTGCATCTGCAACTGCCAATTCAGCGTGTGCATCTTTGGCAACAATCTTCTTCAGAACTTTCTTCAAACCTTTGCCCATTTTACCTTCAATCAATGCTGTTGCAGCTGGAAAACATTACAAAGATGGATATATTGTTATATTGTCAACATGTAAAACACATCACTTATGTCACCTTGACACTAGCTTACAGACTACCACCTCCTCCCACCCCACACCTTCCCTATCCCTCTCTTTGAACTTTTAAAGAGCATTATGGAGCTTTACAACACATCAAGTAGTGTCCCATTGACACTTCCCTGCAGGATATGGACAAGTCAATAGTTGATGGTCTCAGAAATGTGACAATAAAGGTAGTTAATCACCTAAGGCCTCTGATAGGCTCTCAGTATTACCCACGGTTCATCACTGACGATCAATTTTAGACAATTCTCAAGTTTCATGACACTGTTTTGTGTTTATTTCAATGTGATTGCTGAACTGATCAATGGTATCACACAATTTCTAAAATAGAATTAGTTTGTTACTACTGTAGCTGTTAGTATTCACAACTGAGACATACATGCTCTACAAAACAGTCACATTGCTACACAAATGTAAATATGCATAGCAGCTCATTTGCATACATAAATGAATATGAATAAATATTATTGTTAAGGACAGGCAGTCATCTAGTGCAATATATAAATACAAGGACTTCGTACCAACCTGCCAATGCTTCTGTTGTGTCTTCAAACTTTTCAAACTGCTTTAATTTCACTCTACAAATGGAAATAAAATATGTTTATATAAGGAAAACAAGTATCTCAATTTAATCAGATATGACAATCGTTAAAAATAACTAAGTTGATTTCATTGAGTTTCCTTCAAGCGTAAGATGCATTTTGGCTGCTTTTGAGGTCATTGCCATTATTATGTTTATAGTATCTATATATATATATCTGTCTTTTTGTTAAATATACTTCATTGCACTCTCAAAGACACATAGGCTATGCAGCTAGTCCTAAATCCATGTACTGCATGTTTTGTCATAAATCAACCACTCAAACAAAGGCCAGTACCTTGCAAATAACAGAGTGAACCAAACCACACTAATCTGAGTTTGCTCAAATTCTGTCCCTAGACATCATCCAAATGGTATTAACCCAAGTCAAGAAATGTATAGTTTCCAATTTGACTTCAACAGAAAACAGAAGTTACAAATCAGGATAAATATTCAGCATAACTTCTAATAGGGTTCTGAATGAATGGAACAGTTTGGCTGAGAAAGTTGTACTTGCTGATAGTGTGAATGGGTCTAAGAATGCTTTGGACAAGTACTTTAGGCATTGTAATCGGGTCTGAGTGCTTGTGTCTTCGGTTTTTTTCTCTCCCATAGGTTCCTTGATGAGAACTTGATTGTCCTTTCAGATCCTTTTTTCAACTTAACTAAACAAAACTAAAAAATTGTTACAAACTCACACTTGGCTGGCAGCTTCTGGAGTACTGAAGTTGTCGTATAGGTCTTCAACCTTTGCAAGTTTCTTTTCATCAAGAAGCTAGAATGCAAAGAATGTCAACATTGTATAATATGAGATGCTAGCACTGCAGCTTATACTTATTGTTATATTCACATGTTTAAACTTTGAATTATTATGTTGTCCCATTTACGTTATAGGCCTTTGAAATCTGCTATCATTGCACTGGATATTCTAGCTGTTTTGGGGAGTTGGTCTATGATAACTGCACCCTCGATTCAACATTTCCACACTTCACAGAAAATGTTGTAGGCTGTTTTAACATTATTCTACAACTTCACTCATTATTGAAATTTTAATAGATCTCCTAAATAATATTTACAAGCAACTTCCATATCCTGTCATCAACCATTGAGAAAATGAAAATCATATCAACGTGTGTACTAACTATATCATAGCCTATTACGCTAAGTATACGTAAACCAAACGTTAGGCTGGCACGTGTCTGTGAAGGTTAAGCACGAGCGTCTAATACTAGCCCTAGGCTTGTACTGTACATGTGTGGGTTTACAGACCACGTTTCGCAAGGAGGCATGGGCCTACAGGGTAATATTGCTTTACGAGGTTAGCTCATACTTTTAACACAATTAAAACTTTATGAACCAAAATTAGCTTAAAAATAATCACCAAGAGTATTTTATTCCAGTAAACATACCTTGAAAACAGCGTATCCCGCTGGTGATTCAAATAAAACCAGCATTTTGAACTATGTCGTCTGTTTCGAACACGGCGAGCAACGTGTATGTGTGCAGTGTGCATAGAATGGCAGTACATGAGTTTGTACAGCATGCAACTATTAAGACGGCAGATGTTTATGGCCGGCCATCAGTCTCAAGTCGTGGGGAATAGAGAAATACCGATTTAAATCGACATATACCATATACAATATAGCCTATAGTTAAGAGCATTTCTTTTTAAATTTTGGAATTATAAATGTCACCGTGCTGGGCCCGAGATATAATAAAACATGAAATAGAAAAATTATTGCAAAACTAACCCAAACTGCTCAGAGTTTTGGCTATAAATGCCTCGATCTTGTTAATTACAGGGTCTACAGTAATTACTACCGGGAGACATTTCAAACTATGTCGATCTACCGATATTGGACCACAATTAGGGATAAGTTTATTCCTGAACAAGGAGCTGAGAAACTGTAAGTTCAAGTTATCCCTCGCTATATTTCGAAACCAGTAGAAATAGTTATGTGGTGTACTGTCAACGTGAATTGAGCAACAGCTGCAGCATGGTGAAACAGCAGCAACAATTTTAGTTTAGACAACAACAAACTTAGTTTATACAAAGAAATAAGTTTTCCCTTTTCGCGTTCCATAGTGGTAGGCCTGTAGCTGTAGAACTTGTCAGTTTTACCTGCCAGATATGGCCTCCTTCCACATGCATGAGCATCTACTTCTAATTTCCCTTATTCAATGACGACCAATACAAAACATGATTGAGTAACGACTGAGGACTGAGAAGCGACCTTCCAGACCCCACCTCCCCCTCCCACTATACTCGAACACAATGTTCAGAATCCATGAAGCTAAAGCTTGGGATATGGGCTTTAAGGTTACAAAATCTTTCTCTACAAGATCCGGCGAGAACTTAAGAATCAGTTTCCGACGTGTGGAATAACTAACCTGCCCGCGACCCGCAGCGAAAACTTTGACCCACTTTTGGGTCTCGATCCGCAATTTGTGGACAGTCGAGTTAGGTCGCCCTTACCAAAACTTGAAGCAATTGAAAGATTTATCAGCCTCTCGGCTGAATTTGTAATTGTTCACCAAGACAACTGGCTGCTTAAATTTATCCACCAATACGACGGAAACGAGAAGGCGCACAGCTTGGGCTTTTCCGCCAATTTAGTGAAATACCCACTGAAGGACACATTTTAATAAAAATAAGAAGCATAAAGCCCGCTTTCGTTAGTGGAACTTACCATAATTTTTTGTCAATGAAAAAGTGCCTTTCGTTTTTTTTTAAAGCGTCCTTTGAAACAGTAAAAAATACTAACAGTAAAAGTTGTGGCGGTACGAAAAATGCATTTTGTCCGTGAAAGTTTTGAGGGAATCATTAACAAACTTGTAATTCCACATTCCCCAATACTTTCAAAGTTTTAACCAGGCAACCCCTCCCCTCCCCTATAATCTTCCCTAGAGCCTTCACCCGTATTTCGGAATCCGTCGCAGGCTCCATGCATCTTTAAGTAGTTTTTTTTTTACCTATCTGGACCATTCAATTATAAATGCTAATTGTGTACTGAAGGGCTGATTTGGTTGTAAAGAACAGCAGGAATGAATGTTATAGCCAAGCTCACACATAAGTAGGTTGTTTGATTTATTTCCTTACTTTTTTATTTTTTGGGCGAAAGATCTTGCGACTCTAGTGTAAATTCCTGTTAAACTTATTAGGCAGTTTTACTGTCATATAACTTGATATTTAAAAGCCACAATTATCAGAACTATTTTTTTTTGGGGGGGGGGGGGTCTAGGAGTGGTCCAAAGCCCCTACAATATATCAACAAAAGCTTTTTAATAACTACCGTATACTCTATCCAGCATTAAACACACACACACAAAAGCTTGTTATAAGACCCTGACAAAGTAATATTTTCAGTTACTAACTTTATTATTTCCCAGACTGAGAAAAAATTTTAAAAAAAGGAAAATGAATTTATCCAAAAATGTACAAAGACTACTTCTAAGGGCAAGAGAAAGGAAGAAAATATAGAAGTTAATTGGGTCAAATGAAATGCAAATACCAAGATTCATCATTCATTGCATGCTTTGAAAACACTGCATTTATTTATTTTATTTTGAAATTTCCATATTAGATGCCCACCCAAATAAAGAATAAGTTAAAGAAAACTACACTTCTTTTTTGTTCATGTCTCCATCCAAAAGAGTAACGATACTCCTGTACATTTTATCGAGAAGATTATCAAACAGGAGGACGGAGAGCATACCGTTTCAATCAAAGGAAGATTAAATGGTACAATTTTGAAATATGCTAAAGAAATAGTTACAAGTTAATATCTTTGATCGTTATTGTTAGGCATCATAGGAGGCAGGGTGACTGTGGAGTGGGAAGGGGGAGAGGGGAAGGGGGGCAAGTACCTTGAAGTTTAATATTTATCTCAACAAATACAAAATCCTTAAAATATCAGACCAAGAGGAAGTGTTGAGAGCATTTCTGAACCAGCATTATCACTTTTTATTGTTGTAACCTGTACTAATTCCCTATTTACCTATAATATGAACCTTACTGAATGTGTCCAGTGTCAACATGTTCCTAGCTGCAATAATAAATAAGTAGTTTGCATTAGTATTTGGTACTAAACAAGTTATATATTATTAGTTGATATGAAATTTATGATGGTTGTGAGGGTTTACAAAATGGTTGCAGATCTGAATGGGAACCATATGATTTTCCTTACCTGGCCTAATTTGCCTAACAGGTCATTATTTTGGTAAATTACATTACAACTCTTAAAGTAAGAGAGAAAGGAAAAGATGCTATATAGATTTGCATTTTAAGCTTTGGTGTATACATACACTTTGAAATAATCTTAAAACTAGGCTAATTCATGATGTTTCTCTTTTTCTTTTCTTTGTCTCCCAAAAGGTCACTTATTGAAGTACAAACTGTCCATTGCAACACCACTGTGTGCTGAAGACGCATAATTTCCAAAACGCCTGCTTCAACGACCAACGTGTGAAGAATCGAATTGGAGTACCTTTTGGTTAATACACTCATGATAAAATATTGTGCCTTTTGAAGGAATTTTGAAGATGAAAAATTTCAAGAACTGAGATTAGCTTCTACCAACTTTCACCAACGAATTTTATGACAATAAATGTTGCTTGAAATTTCAGTTTGATAACATTTTTCAACTTTAGACATAAGAGTTATGACACAATGTTTTCTATTATGTTCTTTCACCATGCATTAGACTCTAAAAATGGCCCCATAAATAACTTAATGCCACTAAACGGTACTCCTGTGAATAACAATATTACAAGTCAACAAAGGATTTATGACACAAACCAATCATTGTAGAGATAGTTTACAAGATGAATTATAATTTACTGCAATACAGTATATTCTATATTCTGTATTAGCTATTTCTATTACTCCCAAAATTTTCAAAAAATTACCTCCACAGTTCATTTTTTTTATTTATTTATTTTTCAACAGCACTAGTCTCATTTACACCTTACTGTCTGCAGTTGGGCTTTAAACTAGTCTTACCCATTAAATAATTACTTACTGTGGTAAGGATTCCTATGTTTATAAACCTTTATAGCATCAACAATACAATGACAGCCTGACACTGGCTGTAGGTCAAGTGAGGTTGACTGAGGTTTTATATAAATATACTGTACCAAAGTGAGGACCAGTCTAACAAAACCTCACTTTTTACGATGTAATGAGTTTTATGTGTTCGAACCAACAATACCATAACTGCCAGTTGGTCACTATAAAATAACCAAGAGAGGCCACATCTAACATATAAACCTCATCACTATGATGAGTCCAAGCTGAAGTTTAATAATGTTCTGAAATGCCAACAATGCAATACTTGCCTGTCTGCAATGCAATGCTTGCCTTGAGTTTGACAGACTTGTTAAATTATTATAATATTCTGAATTGAGGACAAGTCTAAAAAAACCTCGCTTTCTCCATGCAATAATTTAAATGATTCAGCGCTGTGTACACATGCCAAGTACATTTTCGCTTAAAGCCGTAACAGTTTTAAGTTGCTCATCTTTTGGCACAACCAACACTTTGTAAGATCTCTAAAGGTACATTTTGCTTATCTGTATAGGCCTATGCAAAGTGTGCACTATCATATTACATGCATCCCCTTCACCCCTCCCCTTCCCCCCACCCCAACAGGCTGTTCTTTTCTTCAACTGCTACCCCATCACTAAGATTGACAAATTTCCAACATATGTACAGCTGATTATTAATATGTACCGCCAAGAGGATTTTACTGCATTTTTCGCAAAAAAACCTTCATCTTACAGAGAACTCACAACTACGCGCAAAAAGGCTACTTCAAAAAATGCAGATCTACGTACTCAGATCAGAGCAAACACTACTGTAGAAAGGTATTGCACAACCATTTGTTAGATCTGATAGACAAACCTGCCCATAAGCTGTCCTTCGCACATCCTAGAAGGCCATTATCATACCAACCTCTTTCAGAAATATTTTTCACTCCCTCAGGTGAAACAACTCATTGTTTGATTCAAAAGTTACCATATCAAAACAGAAACAAACAAGAAAACCTTAATACATGCAAAAAATTTGTCAATGCAAGAGAAAGGAGGATAGATAAATTAGGCATGTGAGGAGGGGAACAGTCACACATGTTGTAATTTCCTTGTTTTCAAAATCTCCAATTATTTACGTCAATTATTATCTGTTATGATTATGTCAAAGGACAGACCCAAGGAATAAGGTTGTTATAATGTGGGGGGATTATCAGTTTGCACAATTCTCTCCGTGATTTAATAAATTGTGACCTGACCTAAATCTTGCCATTGGCACAATATATCGACTTCACTCGTAGCTGCAATGAAGACACTACATTGATGATACACAGCTGAACAAGGACCTGTGCATGTTTTGATGTTCTTTTGAGCTACTTTCCATTGATAACTACTTTTTATTCAAGTGATTGCACATAACAAACATCCCCTGCCTCTCTATTGAGGAATAGTAAGATATATTGCCTTAAAAGCACAGCTATATTTTCAGTAGCTGTACTTAGGCCTCTACATCCGATGAACATGTATTAAACCACTTCTTTGTACTTCAAAGATATGCTCCCACAAAAAAACAAACTAAACCTGTGTAATATAACAACTTTCTTTAACTTGCCTCAATGTAGACCCATATTTAAAGTGTCATTTTTGTATTTTATGATGATTCTGACATAGAGACAGGTGTTTGGGATGGTGCACCTCCCGACGCGATGCCTGCTGGCAGAATTGGTAGAGGTGCAGGACTGGGTATTGTGAATCCACTGGGGAGGCTCACAGGCGCCGGAGCAGAAATGGGAGCGATGAGGGGTACGGCATCCGTGGTCTTACTTGAGGGGTTTATAGGGGGTAAATTCTGAAGGGACACCGGAGGCAGCGTAATGTTGAGATTAGGGAGCCCGGGAATGTTGCTCAAGTTGACAGGAGGAAGTACACCTTTGTTGGAATAGAAAAAAAGAACGACATCAGTGAAAATGTACCGAATGTGTGATGGTAGTACTTTGTTAACACTTTACAAGTGTCATGACAACACTTTGCAAGTGTTACAACAGTACTTTGTTAACACTTTATAAGTGTCATGAAAACACTTTAAAAGTGTTACAACGTTATTTTTGTTAACACTTTACAAGTGTCATGACAACACTTTACAAGTGTTACAACATTATTTTGTTAACACTTTACAAGTGTTATGATCACACTTTGCAAGTGTTACATCGTTACTTTGTTAACACTTTACAAGTGTTATGAGAGTCTACCTCACAAATGGTTATGACAATACTACTACACTACCCTGTCTTGTGAATGCTGCTTCCACCTAAAAGGCAATTCAGTAAGTTAGGCCTAAGAGCTAACCGGATAAATTGAGACTTCCGATAAAGAGAATACAAATGCCAGAATATGGAAATACAAATTATCACATTCAAGTTTTTTTTTTCAAATCTAGACAGCTTCCCATCTCAGGTGTCCAGCTATTATTTTTATGCATATGTTTATCATCCATGTAAAGATTTCTGATAAATTATCTAGAACCAACAACCTACCTGGCGACACAACAGGAACTCCTGAGGCACTGGTTACTACCGGTGCTCCTCGTGCACTCGTAGAAATGGGTGTCGGTGAAATCACAGGAATCGTTGTTGTTGCTCCAGCCATTGCTGGGTTGAGAGGAGGAACAGATGAAGGGGTAGGAGCTAAACTGATACCGGCCATTCCTGTCTCTAACCCTGTTGCTGCTGACGTATTTGGCGTTGATGTCAAGGAAACCTGGAAGAATGGAAAAAGAGCATCTCGAGATGAAAAAATTCAATCCGAGAGGATAACCTCAAAGATGCTAATGGCTCTTTAGAAAGACCAGGTGCATGCAATAAGAACAGTCCATACACCGGCAAATTGTATTCACTGGAGACAATATTACATGAGCAATGTGTTCTTCCCATCATCCCCCTTTCCCGCCCCCAACCCCCCTCCCCCTAGCGGCCACACCTCTTCCTCTTCCCCCTCCCCCCCTCTAGCGACCACAAAGTACAGGGTATGCTTCAATTCCTCTCTAGTCATGCAGTCTCTTCTCTGTACTTTGTATGGTAAAGTTACAGAATATTGGCACTGAATACAAGGTCAGTATTATTGAACACAAGCTTTAGCATGCTATAAACGGCTAGAAAAACTTACAAATTATTTTGAAAAGTACAATCTTGGAGGTTTTGATGCTCCAAATTTTCCCCAGAGTATAAGAAGTGTTCAATTCGACAGTGAAATATCTCACTGCAGACAAAGGCTTTAAGGGTGACGGTGAAATGCTTGTTAAAGATTTAAAGTATCGAATCATCTATTCCTTTGATATCTGGCATATTTTGCAGCAAACCTGACAATCTTTAAGATCAATTCTTAAATCCCACATACAGTATGGTGTTACTGCATTAATGATATTCAATGCAGGAATGGGTTAAAGGTATTGTATTCCACTTGATACATACTACTTCAATCACCAACAGTTTGTCACATCTGCCTTTTATTGCTGACAAAATTGATTTTATCTGTACATATCATTAAAGGGTGTGAAGACTCGCGCAAAAAGAAACGTCTAATGCCGGTAATCTGACCTAGTTTCGATTGAGGTGTAACAGAAGTGTTAGACACCACCATCGATCCCAGATAATACACACAGAGCTTGCTACAGTCGGTAATTAGACACTAGTGTACAGTCAATACATACAGCTGCAGTCAATACCCACAGCACAGTGTATAAACGATACAGCGATGGACATCTCAGGTCCAGCTAAAGATAACAAGGTATCACGTTTAATTACTGTCTGCATTTTGTAGCGACACAAACAAAATGTCACTTGCAAGCAACAGAAAGTTAACTTTTGCAGATGGCCGCACACGGTTTGGGGCGAGTCTTCAATGCTTTTAATCACAAACTGCTTACCTCTGTGAAGCCTTCTGGTGTAGTGGTGAGGGTGACTTGGGGATCAGAGGAGGAGGAGGCAGGAGCTGCAGACCCAGGAGCGAGTTTCATGTGCTGCGAGAGGTCGACAGGTGTCTCCGGGAAGGAACGCGTCGGAATTCTGTGCAGATAACCATATCCAATGCCACACCCTAACCTAGAAGGCAGAAACAAAAGTTAAATGTAATATCAACTGATCATACTACTGTAAGTTACCCTGTTTCGTCGACAGAAATGTCGTCAACTTCTCCATACAGTATAACAAGCAAGTTATTTCACATATAGCATTTATACTTAGCAATGTGGAAAATTCTGTATATTCACACAAGTGTCGTACTGTCTACCACAGGCTAATCCCGATTGATGAATAGACAATTACGTAAAGTGAAAACGAACGGTTCATCTGCTGTGGTAGTTCACCTTTGTATCAAAGCTTCATTATGAATGGAATGTGCCAAACTATGCCAACTATTAGTCCAAATTATTCTATGATTGGGAAGATATTAAAGGTCCACGAAAAAAAAAATCTGTGACTTTAGTCTACTAAGACTACATTGAAACGAAATTTGTGGGATTCCAAAAAAGATTTAATGTGAGTTTAAGCTGTGAACAACCACAATGAATCTCAGATGATAACAGTCACCTAGATCAAATAGTCACAAAAGTCATCAAAAAGAGCATATATTCCCACAACTTCATTGAAAGGTATCCACTTAGATATGTATGTAATACATGGCTTACAAAGGAATGCTACAAAGTTGTCTTTATGCACGAGATGCGAGAGTTTTTTTGATAATCCATATTTTATTTTTTATCCCCGTCTACTTACGTTCCTTCTCCACCCCAGTTCCTTGAAGGAGTTATTGTAACTTCCCTACAGCCATCTGTCTCTGTGTTGTACATGTACAGCTTTAAGGCTCTGTCCTCGTGAGATTCGATGAGAGAGAATAAATCTTCCGACTTCAAGAAAAGGAGAAACATTAGATGAAATTTATTGTGTGTATTGAATATTCAGTTTCCGTCAGGAAATAAGTTTATCTGATACTTGCTTGCATTTATAATGCTATGCAACCACAAAGCAAAAAGGCTTTGTTATTCTTTGCCCATAGGAAACATTTTTGAGGGCTCATCTACTTGGTATAAGGCATCCACATTTTATGCCAAATATGATACTTGTTATTTTGTTACCCTTCTTGAGATATTGTGTGTACCAGGCTTACAGGGTTTGACCCCAGATGACCTTCGAAATTCCCCAAAATCAATATGGGACATCTACATATTAAGCATAAGAATTGACCATGTTGTTCTTTTTGAGATAAGGTGTTTACAAGCTTTTCAACAACGCATAGATTCCTTTTGCCTTCGGCAAGGAATCGAAAATAGACAAGTTGCCACAGCTAAACAAGTGCACAAAATAGTGTGTTTAATCTTTACACAGTTGTTCACAGAGCTATTGTAATTTTATTGTTTCACTATAAGATTCGTAACCCTTCATAGTGTTATGTGCAAAATTTAAAAACTAAAATGAATGCTTCTTGTCCATAACAAAAAGAGAGTCCTTCTATTGGTTTCTTGATAGATAAAGTCACTTTCAACAATTGACCCACATAATGATGATCTCAATGGTGTGGTTGATTATGAGCATTTTAGCAGTTTAGCTATCTGTTAGTATTTCTAAAGCGACTACCTATGACCTTCTCCTAGCTTGCTGTTATTGGATTGTACATTCTGTATAAAACTCCAATAACATTTGAAATTATTGAAAAGATATTCCAATGATAATGTGTTGCAGAAAGAATAACCTTGCAATATTCTGGAGACATTTGCTGATTTAATGTCATCTGGAGTGGCTGTTGTCATTTGCTATACTTGGAGTGACAAACCGTACATGACAGACTCGGTAGATTTCAATTAACAGGCCTACCAACAGTCCTAAAAATTCAGTTTGATTTTCGCGGTATACCAAAGATGACGTCACACGCTGACCAGAGGCTCCTTTGGGTCAATCTCTGTTTTCAGACATTCCAGAGGTACATGTCATGTGACTACCCAAAATGTCCATTTTGGTGGTTGTATTTTGATGGGTTATAGTAGGTTTTCAAAGATTTTTTTACACGTGTTGAATATGGGTATGTAAACTCCCAAATTAATGAAAAATCCCCCCCAAAAATTTCTTCTCCATAGTTTGCTTTGTATAAATTCAAGGATAATGCCAGTGGGACTTAACTTCTAGCAAGTAAATTATTTCTGCAGAGGATTTTTGTTTTTAACCAAATGCCTAAAAAATTGCTAGGCCTGACTCGATGTGAAGATGGAACTCACATCATGTAGGGTAGACTCAGCACCGATGATGTAATCCGTATTTGATCTAAACCCAGCCAAAGCTGCAGGAGAATTTGGTTGAACATCCTGTCAGAAACAGAGACAGAAAAAGAGATGTCAGTATTCTACATTGACAGTAAAATATTTCCAAAGTTAACTCAGACAAATAACCTCTCTATGAAACACAAATAATGTAATTTACCACCAAAAAAAAACTTACTCAAGAAGTTTGATGACATGAAAGTTGAAGTCAGTTGTGTTTGAGATCAAACTTTAAGTGAGGCAAGTAGGTTTAAGAATATGACCTCACAGATGATGCAATGATCTCCTATGTACTATTCAAACTAAGTTTGGTTGCTTCTAAAAATTAAATTGAATCTTATGTGAATATTAAGGATAACATTGAAAACAAAGCAATTTTGGTACCATATGACGTTATGTTCCTGAAAATGGATAATTTTATCATAATGCAAAACAAAAATAAAGCAAATAATGATTTATAGATATGTTGTCTTGTGCAATGAACCCTTCCAATTAAAATGTTTACAATTCAACACTACTATCATCTAACTATATACACAAACAAGCTCTAAATTTGATCTTGGTCAAATGTAGGTTCTTTAACATTACAACAAAACTCCATTATAATCTACCGATAAGTGAAATGATACAACAGCGTCACTCACCAGTACATGCCAAACATTTTCATTGGCTCCTTCAAAGGAGCAGAATCTAATGCTGACACCGAGCAGACCCTGACCGCCCCATCTGTTGTTTGGTGTCATAGTTATCTCTCTTGTCTTAAGAGTTTTACTACTGTATACCAACATCTTCAAGGGTCTCTCTTCGTGCTCACGCAGGAGTCTCTTGAATGTATCATCATCTCTGTCCTGAAATACGGTTAGTGAAAGCATTTTTAAAATCACAAAATTACTTTGTTACTTCAATGGCTCTCCACACTGCAAAATCTCTTAATCAGTTATCAACATAAATACTTAGACATCTTAAAAGTAAATATATGGGAATTCCTAAGTTGAAAAGAATAAATAAAAAAAAACATTCAATATTGACTACAACATATGAATTACAGGAAAATGGATTGTATTTCACCAAATATCTTATGAATTGCACATCTTCTTCTCATAACGTATATCTCCATAGTAACTAGTAGTAAAGTACATTGTCAGGTGTCAGGATATAATATTCCTCTTAAATTCCAAGTTTAAAAACATTTACTTCTGAAATAAATTGATCAACAGCAATCAGCCGTCACAAGTTTGAGAAGTTTTAATTCAAATTTCCTCTTTCATTTTAAATGTACAACTACTGTACTTGATTTAAACTTCCTGACAAGAAGAAATTACCTGTACTGGTATGCCATCTACAGCACTACACAGCACAGACAATTATAGCAAGCTGGCTGACTACAATTTGTTCCTGGCTCACAGTATCATGAAGTCCTTGAACTTTGTACAAAACATCTGCTTGATAATAGAGCTTGAAAGAATTCAATACTTATACCTTTATGTATCAAATTTGTCCTTATGTACAGTATCTGGCGACAACAGTATTAACTGGACTTAATTTTAGTCAGCTATACATATTTACATTTGTACAGACATGCAAGTTATACCACAGACCTACTAGATTTTTCTGGTAAGTCATGGAATAACTGATTTGATAATTGAAGGGAATGTTTGTCAAACATAGATCCTTAGTATTTTCAATATTTGATAAATGACCAAAATTCAAGAATTTCAAAACTTGTAAACTTCCAAACTACTAAGTGGGAGTACTTTTAGCAACAACCTTAGGCGGTCACATTGCAGGTAGTTGATAACTAATTGAATTTGGCTCTATGGCACCTAAGATGACAATGGCCAACCAATTAATAATATTTAACAGTCATATGAACAAGGTTGAAAGAAGAAGACTGCAAGGTCATTTAAATTATTTCTGTTTTTAAGAAAGGGGAGCTATTGAGAGATACTATACTCTCTTAGAAAAATCAATTAATTAACTGAGCATATTCCAATCATTCAACTACTTTTAATTGTTACTTACCAAGCGTGTATTGCCAATTGCAATAATAAAATCGAAAAATGCTTCCAATCCAGCCTTATGCCCAGGAGAGTTCTCTTGTACCTTGAAATGAAACAGAGACAAATATTTCTGACCAGTAGTAACAAAATGTGGCATAATTTTGTCTCATTTACTGTAATTCAGTCATATCACATACATTTATATAACCTGCACAGTAAGGGTGTGACCTAACGGTTATTTCGCTAACCGTTTAACCGGATCGCCGCCAGTCCGGTTAACCATTTAACCGCCGTTTCCCGATCGCGGCTTTTTCGACGCACCGTCACTCGACTATTAGTATTAATGAAAATAGGACATTATGAATACAATAATTAAGGGTTTTTTTCCAACAGGTAGCAATTCAGGCAACAAGACGACGATCAATGTATGTTAATTACTAATTAGGCCCAATAATATTGCGAACATTTCGTGTAATAATTACTGAAAAGAATAACACACATGATCAGTAATCGTGGTCTTCAGAAGTTTAGATCACTGAATTTATATAACTTGGCCTTCGGCAACATCGTAACTTTTGAAAAAAACAATATATTTGTCTATCTATCACAAGATTTTAAACAAAAACTCGCCTAACATAGCAAACTTACCCACCTTTCCTGCTTACTCATTAAAAGTCATGTTTAGAAAACAAATTACACACGCAAGTGTTGTGCGATGGGTTGTAAAAATCAAGTTGAAACTGGTTTGAGCAGCCTCCGATTTCAACGACGTCACGTGCCATATAGTACTTTACATTTGATACAAAAGTAACTTCAACAGCTTCCCAAAATTTGTGTCGCAATAGGTAAAGCACTGCAGTACCATTCATAATTTGCATATTACACCAAAATTTACACTCGGCGTCCAGATGGCGGGAAAATGTAACATCATGTTCAATGTGTTGTGTCGTTCCCATTGTTTGATGAACTTGGGCAAGTTCGAATGTCGATGACCTACTTATGTTCTGTGACCAATGTCAGTGGGAATAATGTGTGTAAAAACTCAGGTTTTTCCACGTGTTATATATATATAGAAGTTTTACATAAGCGGAGCGAGTTTTGGGGCGGCTCGTTTATTGTGAGGAAGCACTTATCTAAGCATCAATATTTGTGAAAAATATCGTAAGGTTTTTCATATATACTCTTTGAATGTCCCCTCCATATATCTCTCTTTCTCCGTCCACTCAAAGCTTGACATTTACGCTAATTCTGTTAAGGGAAATTCATCGTAATTATCGAAATATCGCGATAATTTTTGAACTATATATCGTGACGGTAAAAAGCTAATATCGCCCGCAATACAGGCACAGTATAATACCATGTGTGAAAAAGTGGCTGTACACGTGCGGACCTGAGAGAGCAAACTGGCCTTGTGTTGTTAACGGTACTTTCTAGAACGACCATTTGCGTCTTTTAGGGTCAATTTACTTTCACACGGGATTTCACCATGCCATTGATCGATGTACATGTACGGGTGATATATGTCGCAAATATAAACTGAGAAAACGAATTGACACTATCATGAGTTCATGACTATTGGCCTACTACTATAATTATGTTGAACACATTATTCATGCCTAAAACATCGTTTCTCTGTTTTTTATTGATAGTTTGCAGTACATTACTCAGTTCTTTACATACTTTTAAATAATTTTCATGTTTCAAATGTATTTGAATTTTTTTTTAAATTTTCCGTTTAAACGGTTTGTGATTTTCTAAACGGATAGTGCATTTGCGGCCGGTTAAACGGTTAACCGTTTAAACGGTCACACCCTTACTGCACAGTACACAAATCTGGGGAATATTATGAGATGTCACTTTACACTGGGCAAACATTCAGTGGTTGCTCAGTCATCCGAGGCAACAAGGACAACCAAAAAGTACGACCTGGTTGTCCAAGGGACAACCAGAGAAAATCCTT
>KN882433.1:81182-101746 GCA_000934455.1 Apostichopus parvimensis | reverse complement strand
CATATAAAATAGCTAGAGACATATTGCTCAACAACGGGTTCTCCATGTGTTTCCACAATAAATATAATTTTGAACTAAGTTCAACTTCCACTCTCTCACCAAATCCAACTTCTGGGAGTTAGCTTACTATAACTGAATTAATTCAACACAAAATGCATTATTACACAGCATCGATTACGACCCACATTTTAACTTGAGATTAATATTGACGGACAACAATGATGTACCACTTTGCATACTTTTTTTAATATTTAAAAATCCATGTGACACAGTTGAAACAGTCGGAGCCAAAAAAAAAAAAAAAAACATACATAGCCTATATCACTGACCTATTAGAGATAATATTGCAAAACATTAACTGAAAATTGGTTAAGCAAAATCCTTTGGTAAATACCCTTCTTGACTAATTATCATGTAATTTAATGGATTAGACGGAAGTACTTCCACAAACGTTTTCACATAAAAAAATATTACATTTTCTAAAATCATCTGCTACTGGCTTTGACCACCTGTTAGAAACAGCAAGGGTTATGACCGACATAATCTCCCCGAAAGAGTTAATCCAACACGACCAAGGAAAACTTTAGGAATTAACCTCCTTAAAAGAGGTCCGAGACGACCCAATTTCTGTGAGGGCAACAAACTTTCTGTTCGGACAACCACAATCAGCTTAGGTGGATATCCAGCAGATGACTAGTGTTTCACATCAAATACAGTTTTCATTGAAAAAAAAAGGCCCCTAAATTGGTATTTATTGGTATCACCCACCATCACTTTGGAGATCCTGAAATAACACAAAAAAAAGTGGTAGGCCTATATGATCCACCCGAAGAAGAAATCTTTCTTGGCCCGACAACTGCTGTTCTATTCACCAAATTACACATCTTCCCGACAGTTTCCATGTTAGTCATTCTTTGTTTATTTTGCTAAAAATTTTCCGACGACTAAATTTGCTGTTCAGACCACGAAAAAACTAAGACCTGGTTGTTCAAAGGTTAACCAGATAAAAGAGTCAAAAATTTGCCCTGTGATGTCCAAATCTATACTGACAAAAATGATATACCAAATCAGTTTCCCATAGCAATATTTTCCCAACTGCTTTTGAGTTTTTCAAGGGTGGGTTAGCATTTATATTGAATAAATTATTATTAAGGATGACAAATTGTATGTCTCCTTTTTAATGGAAAAGTTTTTCTGCTGTATATTCATGAGTAGATCTGCTTTGTGTATTTAGTTCATACAGACTAAATTTTCACTCCGAGCCTGCTTTACCATCGTTCACTTGTTTTCGGGGGGTTTTCCATGCACGTGAACTTGCCAATTGCCTAGAGTGCCTTTCTCAAATACGGTAGCATAGACATTTCGGCCATCTTGAAGTTGCACTTGCTGTACAAACTGCTCCGTCACAATACCACTGTTCAAAATGGTGGCTGCCTCCCCACTGCTCGGATGTTCTCCGATGGTGGACTCTGTCGCCATCTCGATCTGTAGGCTCTCGGGTTTTTCGGCGACTCCCAGAGTGACTGACTGGACGGTCTGGTCCAGTTTCTCTGTTAGATCCGAGGTGTCCATGCTCTGCATGCTCTTCACGCTGGTCAGAATCTCTATCATGTTTCCACTCGAGTCGTTCTCCACGATCTGCAGACCCCCCGCGGGAATCTCCAGGCTCTCCTCAACCTGTTCGTGCACCTTCGAGTGACGCTGCAACGTCGCCTTATCGTAGAAGGACTTGGTACAGAGTTTGCAGTGGAAAGTTCTCTGCGACGAGTGAGTTTTCTCGTGTCTCTTCATCGCGTGTGCCACCGTGAACTTCTTCCCGCAAGTCTGACAAGAGTAAGGCTTGACCCCCGTGTGAGTTCTCTCGTGTCTCTGCAACGTTCCGTTCTCGGCGAACCCTTTGCCGCAGTACGAGCAGATGAAGGGCTTCTCTCCGGTGTGTTTCCGTAGGTGTCTCTTGTAGTTGGACAGAGTCGCAAACGCCACGTGGCAGTAGCGGCACTTGAGAGCCGGTGCCTCCGTGTGGGTTAACTCGTGGCGTTTGCAATACCAAGGTCCCAGGAATGTCTTTCCGCAGTACTGACACATACACGAACGTGTCTTATCGTGGACTTTCAGGTGTTGCTTCAGGTAAGAGAACAAGTTGAATTCCTTACCACAAATTTCACACTTAAAAGATTGCTCTCTGTGGATGCGTTTATGTCTGCTAAGCAAGGGTAGACTGCTAAACGATTTACTACACGAATGACACTTGTACAGCACCAGTCCGGAACCGAGAACCTCGGACATTATCTTCTTCGGTCGGCCCCTTTTCCTGGGTCCGTCCGAAAGGTGTAACCTCGTGTGGTTTTGCAGACTCTGTTTCGTCACAAAGAAGTGATTACATTTACTGCATCGGTATCGCCCCTGATGGAAACGTTCGTGCTGCGACAGATACCATCTGTTCGCAAATCTCTTTCCGCAGAGCGAGCATACGAAGAAAGTTTTATTGTTGTGGATTTTCAAATGTCGCTTGTGAAGCACCTGAAAGGGGAATTCTTTTCCGCAGTATTTACAGGTGTACTTTTGCTCACCGTCAATGTGGCTCTTCATGTGGCTGCTCAAGCTCTCAGCAGACGCAAACTGACGTTCGCATTTACTGCACTTTTCAACGTTTTCGGCCAGGCCTTGCAGAGCCACCTGTCCTTTCTCGACCAGCTTATCTTCTTGGTACTCAAAGATGGAAATGTTCTCGATGATGGCTTTGTCTTCTCCGAAGTCATCGTCTGATTCTATTTCTCCCTCTTCGAAGCTCTCTTCATCTTCTTCGCTTGTACCTGAAGATTCGTCTATTAATTCATCGTCGGTCTTCTCATCGTCGCTCTGCAACCTCTCCTCATCTCCTGGATCGACTTCTGGATCTTCACCTTTCATCGGGTCGTACCCATCGGTGATATTCTGTAACAGCAACATCTGCTCAGCTATTTCACCGTCTTGTGATGGGACCACAGTTGGAGGTCTAGCATGCTGCTCCATAGAACACATCTGATCATGTGATAAGTCACATGATTCTTCACACTGCTTCCTCCCTGCTTGTTCAGAGATTAACACCAAATCTTGAACTTGCGATGCTTCTGACCTCGTAGAGTCCATAGTGAAAACATCACCAACTGTAACTTGTGACATTTCTGTGGAGGTCAACGAACAAAAGGTTAGATGTAATTGTTTAGAAATATAATTCATATTTTACACAACATCTCCTTATGTGCTGCAACAACAGTATCTGGATGGACCCAACCAAAGAGAAGGCAGGCTGATTTTCAGTCACTCTTTTTTTGCCAGATTCTCAATGAATTGGGAAGAAATATAAATGAATATCTATACAAAGAAAGAAAATACATAATGCATAAACTTATTTCCTAAAGTATTGATCAAACCTTAGCGTCAGAGAAACAAAAATACGGCTTGATTTAATGTTTATTTTTTGTGAATGCAAATTTTAAGTTGCAAAATCTGCTAACTAGTGGTGATCAAAACTATAAAAAAAGTTAGACAATATCTTAATATCATGAGTAACCTCCTTGTGATCATAATGATATCTAAAACTTTATTTATATTATTTAAATTTAACCTTTGTTGATAAATTTTTCCCAAATAGAGTAAATAAAATGTTACTTCTGTAGGGGATTAGTCGTATACTTGTGTCATGATCTCTTTCATGATGGCCATTTCCGATCTGCAGTTAACTTACAGCATTATGTGATGTAAATTCCATGCACCTCATGATTTACTGATTTGTTATCATTAATAATGATATCCTTTTTTACATGGAATTACATACTTCTTTTGATTGAAAAGAAAACGAAAACTGGTATTGAAAGACTTTCAAAAATTGAAGAGAAAATATTTTGTGCTTATGCAGGCTCTCATTTCACCATTATTAAAATGTGCAAATGGTTGCAATTGGTAAGTCTGGCGTACTTCCATTTAAATAATTCTATTTTTGTGCAGCAAGATGAAACCTTTACCAACATAATGCATTTCCAACTGACTGCAGCAATATTTAAGAAGTCATTGAGCCCCGGCAATTGCTTTATCAATGTAAATTGTGGTTTCGCGAAATCCATCTAGCTACATTATATTGTAGGCTCGACGTACAGATGTACAGTACGCCTAGGCTATTGAATTATACCTAGCCTAGTAGTGGGCTAGCAATGAGGCTAGGCATGTTAGTGATTATGCGATAAAGTAGTTTCTAGCCTAACATTAGTGCATAACTAATTATAAAAAATCGCAAATGAGATGCAAAACGGAAACACATGTCATATCATTTTTCGTTATTTTGGTATGCTAACCTGCATCTGATATTCAGCTCTTATGCAGGCTAGGTAAATCTTCTGGCATAGCTGTCCGACCCAAAGAAATTCCAACCATAACTCTACAGTCGAGTACGAATGTGTACGTGATTGAAGTTAGGAACCAGCTATTGACAGGATCTTTCAAGAGAAATATGAATTTGGTAACCATTAAAGTATTCGTAATCGTAATTCACATTAAAATCGAAAAGACTATAGGCTACATGGGAGATAATATAGGTTTGACTAGTTTGAATTCAATGAACTGGAACATCATCGTATCGGGTCCGATCGGGATCATTTGAACAACAATCTTTCTTAGACTCGGGGTGTTTTGATCTCGAACTTGATACCAGAATTTTAAGAATGCTTTGGATGGTTATTTTAAGAATTGCAACATTCTATGAGGTTTCTGGTTAGATTATTTCCTAGGCTTGATGGGAACTTTATATCCATCCTATTCTTTTCTTCATTAAACGAAGCTAAAGTAAACCGTGCGATGGTGATTCCATTCACCAATGTTTTGCATTGTTTTGCAATCTTTACCCGCTGTCGATGTACTCCATTTGGAATTTAATAGATATAGGGTCCACCTGGCTGTTTAGTCTATAGCGTTCGACCTGCAGGATCGGTAGTCGTACAATGAAACAGTGGCACATGTGATTCTAGTCAGGGTAGATCACGGAAGTATTCCATTGAGTATTGTATTTTATTTTTAACTTAGCACGTACTGTATGTGTCAGGTTTCCCCCACCGTCCAGGTCATACAGATGAGGGTTATCATGCTTTGAAAAACATGGAATCCTCAGATAATTGTACTTGTCTGTCATCAGTCACCCTTGGACTTGCAGTAATTATTATTCTCCTACTTTTGGTGTGAGTGTCCAAGAATTGTTTCGTCTCCCGTGTAACTGATACGTACGGTGTAAACATACAGTAACTATCTTCTCTACGATAATATAGGCTACTAATGTTTATTGTTTGTATTTTCTTTTGGAAATTTAGACATATGTCAGGTAGCCAGTATTCTTCTCTTAAATGTTGAATACAGTAGCCTACACTACTGGGAAGGATAGGTTGAGACATGACAATGTTTGTTGGTAGATGCAATTTTAAGTTCATGCGTTAGGTATGTTGTTGTGTGGAAATCAGATCAGGCTTCAAAAGTTTTCTCTAATGAAAACGGAAAATACAATGGCTTTCAATGCTATCTGGAATCGAGATCCTTAGAAGTTAGATTTTGTATCTGGTTTCAGGGTTAGGCTATAGTACATTTACCCCTGGACAATTCATCACATTGCAAAATTTCTTCAATGTTACACTGTTAGCCCAATTTATGTCATTAACATTTTCATCAACAGGTATGATTATTGGCATAAGCTTTACTTTGTCAGACATGGCATCCCAGGGCCCTTTCCACTTCCAATCATTGGAACAATTACATCTGTCACAAAGGTACAGTACATCTGTTTAAACATATAAACTGAATAAGCTTTGTAATATAAAACTAAGAGAGAGATAGAGAGAGAGAAAAAAAAAGATTGCCTGGTGTAGTACGTACTTCCAGAAATGTATATATCTCACCTGCTGTTGATATATTTACTGGACCACCATGTACCAAACTAAATGGGAAAACTTTGTTTGCAGATTCTTATTATGTTGCTCTCTATCATTAAAATCTTTAATTACAGTATCCTACTTTAAACACCATTGTCAAATTGCTTCCTTATCATTACTAAAGTACTGTCAATTAGGTGTTTATGTTTATATTATTTATGAAACTCTCGCAACGATGCATCTTGACAACAATTCATCTGTCAGGTTTGTAAACATGTTACTTGAGACCACAAAAGTTTTATCGTTCTGAATTATAAGTTTTGTTGATCTTCTGAGAATCTGACTTATTATATAAATTGTCTGTGTGCTTAACAATGCACTGTAGTCCAACATTTGTAGATACTGTACTATATGTTAACCTTTCTGAAAAATGATCTACCCTATATGGAAAGGAAACCTTCAAGGAGAGCACAGTATTTGTGTAAGTTTTCTTTGGCCAGATTATTGCTAAAGTACTTCCTTCTTGTAAAACAAATTTGTTTTCCTTTCTTGTATTTCTACCACAGGGCATGACATCAGATTTCATTGAGAAGAAAAGAAAATATGGCAAAGTGTTGGGGTATGTGTAATTTTTCTAGCTTTGTTAAAAGGGAGTGATTATCATACATGTGTAAACATTGGATCCCATTTGATTCCACTGAGTTATTCATCAGGGTTCAACAAAAGTTGGCTTTTGCCATCTCTGCCCTTCATTTTCTCAGCAAATTGCTGTGGTGCTCCTAAAAAATGACCCTACCTATTGGCCAAAATACCACAAACTTTGTTTGCCTGTCCTGTCAGTACCCTTTCTGATTACTTAATACTTAGCCTAAGTAAATTTCAATCTGTTCAATAGCTCGAGTTGAAAGACCCTTGGCAATATCATGTAATCAACCCCTTAGTTACCATGGGAACAATTGGTGCAGCTGAAAGTTAGTTTTGACAAGCAAGAATTTCTTGTTTGGCAGGATTTGTATGCTATTTTTATTTCTTAATTATTCTGTGAATAATTTGTGAGAAGTAAACAGTAAGTTGTTCCATTGAGCATGACATCAGATTTCATAGAGCAAAAAGAAAGATACGATTATCAGATGTATAATCATGGAATTCTTTCAAACCCATTGGATAATACATGTAAGGGCTCAATTACATGATGGCTTTAAAGTTTGGTGATAAGATTGTATGCTAATATGTTTGCAAGGGCAGAATGAAAAATCTTCTTTCGATTCCTTGCCGAAGGGGGAAGGAATCTATGTGATGGTGATGGTGTGTGTATGGGTGAGTGCACGTATGTGTGTGTGTATGTGACACTTGCTTATAAACGCTCTAATTTCAGAAGGATAAATAGGGTACATTTCATATTTAGTATGTAAATGCCCCTTAGGTAGAACTGGTTTGGGATTGTTGTTAGTATTAGTCATAGGTTATTTGAGGTCAGCACAGGTCAAAGTCTGAAAACATTGTTGACACAATATCACAAGAAGTGGAAGTTGCAGGAAGTGCAAACTTGGTGTGTAGCTTGTGGTTGGTAAGTAGACGATCTGTAGTGTTATTCATGAATGTCAAAGGTCATTTGAGTTTAATGGGGAAAAAAAGTATGAACATTTAGTAAACATGATATCAAGGAAGGTCCCATGTCTAATTTTTGCATGATGTATTCCGCCCTAAGAATACCATCTATTGTGCTATTAATATTTCATCCATATTCTTATCTTTTGATCCTTCATAATATAAAAATCTTTCTTTTGCAGTCTCTCAATTGGCTTCAACGTATTTCTTATTTATGACTTGGATATGCTGAAGGAAATCTTGATAAGCCAATTTTCATATTTTCCAAACCATGCTGTAAGTTGTTGTATACTCCTTTACCATTTCTTCTCATTGTTAAATAAATTGACATTATGTAGCATTTAAAATGCATGTAAGCATACAGATTAATTGAAAGGTACTTTTCCTGTATTAAAGAAATATATAAACCGAAAATTTACAACAAAACTTAAAGCGAGGAAAGATTTATAAGTAACTGCTTATCTTTTGCAAAAGCCTATGTAGATAGATGTATACAAAAGTTAGAGGACCTTTTCATTTCAATCGTAGCAGGATCTTCTTCAGAGGTTAGCTGAAACAAAAAAACAGACCGAGGAAGCTTTTAGATGAGACAGATGGATAGACAGCTAATTTGGACAATTTAATAATGAATAGAGCAGAATTAGATTGAACAAAGAGATTTAAGATGATTGGATTAGATTAAAGAACTGATGGATAAACAATTCTGCTAAAGGGTTTAACAATGGGAATTAATTAGTAACAGAGTTTGTTATTTATGCTCTTTGGTTATTATATCACTAGCAAATCCGAAAACGTCACCTTTCCATGGCATGGAACTCCACTTATCAGACTGATACTAATAAATATTATGGTATTTCTTATTTTATTGTTATTTAAATTTTGTTAAGAGAAATGTTTGCTTTTCTGTGACATTTTGTAATTTAAAAAAAAAAATAAAAATTTGGGGCTGTAATACCAATAATACTGAAATAGCACGGTAGATGACCGGTTCACAAACCAATGAAAAGGAATTGTAGCAACAAAGAAAAATATTACTGATTTTACACAGTTTTTTTTAATATTTGATGCAGAAAACCATGTTTGAAGATAAGCCACTCAATGAAGCGATCAACGTGGTCCGCGATGAACGATGGAGGGAGGTTCGAAACACTCTTAGCCCTGCCTTCAGTGGAAAAAAAATGAAACAGGTAAAAAGTGAATAAAATCACTCTGAACAAGATTGCAGGGCTCCCGAGTTGACCCGCAACGGGCGCGTTAGACCCGCATCCGATGTCGCAAACCCGCCGACCGGAACATTCCGCTTGATTTCTCGCATCTGACTGAGTCGCGTGTCACAAAATTGAAAATTTAATTCGTTCACACACACACACACAAGGTGTGAATATGACTTTACAAAGTTACCGTAATACCATACATTATTACAATAATATATAAATAACATGTGAATCTCAAAATCTCAAAATTCCATTTAATATTTTTGGGGGCTGAGGGTGGGGGTGAGGGGGGAAACCCCTCTCCTTAACCATTTTGTGGATCACATGTACAGTGACCAGCGTTTGTGTCAGGAAAAGTTGAGTGCATCTTTCTTTCTGTTCTTCATGAAAGACTGGTCAAGAAATAGCATGCCTTTTCTTCATTTTGAGATTTAAGGGATGACTTTGTATTCTTATTAATTTGTATTTTTTTGAATTATAATTAGTAACAAGTATCTGCTATTGTTAATACATGCAATGACATTGCAATCAAGAAACCTGTGATTCAAGAACAAACAAAAAATCGCCAAAATGACTCAGTAATCAACGGTCTCCTTCTAGTCTTCCAGATCACTACAGTTTATTTTCGACCCCAAAAGCCAAACCTCTCTTCTTTTCTTCTCCTCAATTTGCTGCCTTCAAATGATAATTATTTAGTTATGAGAATAGCCTTATTTTCTAGCCCCCCCCCACATCTATTTATCTTACTCCAGAACCCCCCACGCTCCATCAATCTTCCCATCTTGTTTCTTCTAGTCAGTTTGGCTCACTCATGAGATTTCAGTAAATTCCAATCTGCATAACAGAAGTCCCCTGAGCAGCTGTTCCCTGCTCCTAAAAGAAAAAAACAAACAAAAAATAACAAACAAAAACAACAGTTGCTCATCGCATCTAACAATACCAGAACATACCTGTTTTTCCCAGAAAGATCCCTCAAAGGGTATTAAAACAGGTAAGGATCAAACATGGTTCCCTTCACTGTCGTATCATAAACTTATTTATGGAGTTTAGAAGGTGAATTGTCTTGTTTCAACTGCTACAAAGATATCTAAAAATTTATTCTATACTTTGATTATGTGTCTCTTTGTAACATACAATAAAAACAAGGGGTTTTGACAATATTTTTTTTTTTTTTTATTTATTTATTTTTTTATTATTTTTTTTTATTATTATTATTTCCGGGAATGGCACTGTCCTTTCATTTTTTCTGTTTTCTATTTTTCTTTTAGATGACTGGCCGTATCAATGAATGCTGTGACCAACTGGTGGAGCACTTCCATAAGCTAAGAGGGCAGGAGGGCGGTATCCAGTGTTACGAGTAAATCCATCAAAGAGCAATTACAAATTTAAATCGGCTGGTCTCTATTTCACTCATTTTCAATTGAGATATATATATCGTAAGATCCTTATTTAACTTCTTGGGTGGAGGTGGGGGTGGGAGTAGATAGTTTTAAGTGTAATTTCAAGGCACAGATCACTACTGCAAAGAGAAAGGGAGAATAGCTTTCACAATATCACTACATTTCCACTTGCTACATATACTCCCTCCTGACACCACTTTGATTTTAACTAATCCAGTGCAAAGTCTGTACAATTCTCCCATACTGAAGTATACTGGTACTGTACAATTAGTGAGTGCTGGACTGAAAGGTGTAAATTTCTGATTGGTGCCGGTCTATTAGAACGAGTGGTGGTTGATTCCCACCACCACCCGAAATCGTCGCTACATCACTGTATAAATATACATTGTTTTTCTCACACACGTGAGATCTTGAGTTTTCAATCAATCAATCAATCAATCAAATCAATCAGATTCCACGGTAGTCCCTCTAGCCTCTAGATCAGGGGTGGGCAACCTTTTTGAATGAATGGGCCAGATATAAGGGGTGAAAAATTGACTGGGCCGCACCTAACCAATGACCTGCTGTTGATTTCAAACCTTTGATTCCGAGGACTTTCAAGCAATAAGTGTGTGTACTTAATCTGTGTTCACAAAAACATAATGTCAATACAGTACAGTTGATAATTAATGTGGATAATAGGCCTACCATACAACATCATTAGTGCCGATAAATTCTAAGCAGCTAGCTCGTTTTTGTGATGACGTAAAATAGATTGATTTTTTCTTTTTCTTGAGACATCTCGCAGGTTAAAAAAATATCACTGGCGCCCGCATGTGGCCCGCGTGCCGTAGGTTGCCCACCTCTGCTCTATATAGTGTAACATCCCACTTTCCTAATTTCAGCCTGTACGGAGCCTTCAGCTTAGATGTCGTTGCAAACACGTTCTTTGGAATGCAGATCGACTCCCAGAGAAATCCAAATGATCCATTTGTGAAGATGGCTAAAGAAGCTTTCAGCATCAGCATATACAATCCAAAGGTGCTTCTCTCAAGTAAGACCATTTAGCAATTTAATGATTCATCAATTAACGATTAGCGCTGCTGTCAATGTAATGTTACCGACCAGGTAATATGTTTTTCAATGTCCAAATAAAGACAGAAATACTTCTATAAAGAATTACGGAAATGTATTTAGAGGTTAACACTCGGAAGGCCAGATCGCAAGAGGCCGATCCTTGAACATGCAAGGCTATGCACCAAACAGTGATGATGTTGGTGAGCGACATATAAAGTAGCTCTTAAACGTATAGCATAATAATGTCACAGTCAATGGTTATTAGAAATGCATTTACCAATCTATATATATATACATATTTATATCTTTTCTGTCATAGATTGAATGAGTAGATTTGAGTTATGTTTCTGTAGTACCTGCTACGTACACTAAGTATAAAAAGTGCAGAGCATAAAAAGGCACTTGAACGTAATTACAGCAATTTAACCACCAATGTTTTCAAGTATTTTGAGCCCTGGTGTATGCCATAAGCATACAACATACTGTTCCTATATATCTGCAAGTTTCCTGCAAGTTGTGCATAGAATTTTAATGAAAACATTTTGCAAATTGTTCAATTATTTTCTTTTTAATTTCGTCAAATATTCAGTCCTAATGCCACGTATCGGAAAAGTCTATAACCTCCTGGTACATGCAATAAGCATATAGGATACTGTTCCTATATGTCTGGAAATTTCCTGCATGTTGTGCATAGAATTTTAATGAAAACATTTTGCAAATTGTTCAATTCTTTCTTTTTTAATTTCTTCAAATATTCAGTCCTAATGCCACGTATCGGAAAAGTCTGTAACATCCTGGTGTATGCAATAAGCATGTAGGATACTGTTCCTATATGTCTGGAAATTTCCTGCATGTTTTGCATAGAATTTGAATGAAAACATTTTGCAAAATTGTTCAATGATTTCTTTTTAATTTCTTCAAATATTCAGTCCTAATGCCACGTATCGGAAAACTCTATAACCTCCTGGGCATTTCAGTCACCAAGCCTGAAATTAAAAAATTCTTTCTCGACGTCATTTCCCGGGCAATAGAGCTAAGGAATGAAGAAACAAACAAGGTACGTATACTAAAAATCCAATTCTACAGTATGACCCATCTGGCTAAATTTATAAAAGGAGTGGAAGCATGTGAAAAGTTACTTTTCTCTTGAGAGACTCAGATCCAGTTCCCACCTTAAAACCAGGGTCACTTGAATCATCTTTAGATGAAATGATTACTTTTGAGGTAGAAAAATGTATCTTGAATTGTTTCATTATAAGTTCATTATACTCTTGTATGGTGTAAATAAGTTAACTCCGTACATGATGAAAATAATCGACATTACTGGTGGTAAGTCACAACCCGTATGCTTTCTTTCAACTGAAGGCGGTGAACACTTGCATTATATAGATAGTACATATTTCCATCAGCATACCCAGAAAGGTGGGGCAGGCAAGACCGAGGAGCCTATTTATGCAATTTTGTGCCTCAAGTATGCTGAAATCCCGACTTATTAAATATTCCACAAATTCTGAAGCTCAATATGCAAAAGCCGGTAGGGATTTTCTGGACTGGGTTGATGATTAATACATGGCAATTTATACTTGAAAAATGTCAAAACCAATGGAAAAGGAAAACAGAAGGGGAAAAATTTGTTTGGTAAATAGCATTTTTGACCAATTTACACTTAATTTCATGAAGGAATGGAGTAGCATTAAAAAATGTGATTAAAATGAAGGATTCTAGACAGATTCTGAAAACCAAATATTTAGTTACAAACACTCTAGGGGTAAGCAAACCTGCACTCTAAACCTGCTACAGTATGTTGTTCAATGACAATATATCAACACTAAAAGCTATATAGTTATATCCGTTCATGAATTCTGAGAGATATGAAAAGCTTGATCAGTATGAAATAATGTTAATACAATAATAATGTTATCTATTTTTCTTCAAAAAATCAACCAAATTGAAGAGACTTAACATCTTTGCTGTATCGACCTCAAACGTTGAGGTTATTTGGATGGCCACTATTATTGAAACGGCTTGTATCACTGGCTTGTATCATTCTGGCACGTGTGGGGAGGATAGGCAGTGCATGAGAAAATCTCCTGCAAGTCCTACTCGCCTCCCATCCCCTCCCCATTCCCAATCCTCCCCCCTCCTCATTCCCACGCCCTCCACCTGCATAAAAACATGGCACAACAAAAACATCTATATTCTAACTTTTACACTAAACTGAAATATTTCTAAGTATGCAGTATACTCTGCATTATATTGACCTTAACCCTGAGGTTATTTGGATAGCCACTATTATTATTGAAACAGCTTGTAGTGTGTATCAATTTTGCAAGGGGTTGGAAGGATAGGCAGTGCAAAAATGTCCTGCAAGTCATACTATCTCCCCCCCCCCCGCCCCTCCCTCTCTTCCCCATCCTTCCTCTCCGAAACACCTTTCATCCGAACTAAAACACGGCAGAATAATAAAAAAATATCTTTATACTACCTAGTGTTGTTCACTAACATGTGATAAAGTTTGCAGTATTTTCATGAGTTTTATGCATTGGCGTAGTAGCCCTAAGCTGCTCCACTCACTTGACTTTCTTTGTCTAGACTCTCACTTCCTTCCTTAATCACCCCTCACTTTTCCCAAGATTTTTGGGAACTGTTAGTAGCTTACATTTCTCATTAAAAATCACGCAACTGTATGTCCTTCAAAATGGTCAATAATAATTGATTAAAATCAAATGTTTTGAGATTTTGTGTCTCCTCGCAGTGATCCTTTACTTGCACTATTTAAAAACTCTTCATTTTTGTGGCCTTGATGCCTTTGTTTCCTACATTAATTAAATAACCATATTGAATTAATAACTCCTATAATTACAACAAGGCATGTATTATTTCCCTTTCGTTGCCAGGACCGGCATAGCCAAACTGCACTTGTTTTTGTTACTTGTTTTTTTCTTCTTCTTCAGCTTCTTCTTTTTTTTTTGTGCAAAGCTGCTGGTTATATTTGCTACATGCTCATGAATATACATTAAATAATAATAATAATAATAATTATAATAATAATAATAATAATGATAATAAAAAAAAATTATTTTTTATTAATCTGTTACATTATAGTGTTACACAGATGTCTAAATATTTCAGGACAATTTCTTACTCATCAAAGCAAATACAGTATTAGTGCCTACATACTATAGTCTAGGCCTAGAGCAGCAATCACACACTCAGAAGCATTTAAACCTCACTCCTAGCTTAATTGGCCTTAAAAAATGTGCCCACAGAAGTTGTAAACTATAATTGTCATAATGTGTGGGTATAGGCTAACTAGCCTACCACCAAACCTGCAGGCTGCAGATCAGTGGCGGAGCTAGGGTTATTGGTCTGAGGGGGCGAGAATGGTCTGTAGGGGCGCTTTCGATACTATCTAAGCGGAGCGCCACCACAGGTTGGCGCGGAGCCTACAGAATTTTTTTGAGTAAAGATACTCCCTAGATCGCCGGAAATGACCCTTTCCGGGCCTTGCTAATTTGCAGATAAACGAAGAATAAATAGCCGTTAGAGCATTTTGTCAGAAAATTACACCAAAAAAATGTGACAAATGTCAATAGGTAGATGAGAGCGTCAATAATCGCGAATAAGTAAAAAGTGGTAAAAAGCTGAAAGGGCGCCAGCAGTCCATTTGAGTCCGTCAGGGGGGGGCATCCCCCCCCCTGACTGTATGGATGCTCCGCCACTGCTGCAGATCAGGTTTAATCTTTCTGGACTCTCAGGTACCACTGTAGTGCATTATTGAGCTACATAACCAGGAGACATTTTTTTAAATCAGGGGTTACTACTGTACATTCAATCAAGGCAGTGTCTCTGGAAATCACAGAGATCTGTGCACATCATTTAAGATTTTAATCCTAACCTTCCACTTTCAAATCTTAAAAGTCACAAAAGAGACAACCCTACATTCAAGTACATGTACACTTTGTATTGTCACACATCCTATCTGCCCACATATATAACTTTGTGCGCAAGTCGTGTGCAATTTTACCATAATTGTGCGCATGTGAGCATCTTAAATCAACAGATGACCAAGAGATACTTTCATATATTTGCTGGATACACAGAATTGTCGGCTTGTTCCAGCTATTCTATTACCCCTCAGAAACTTGGAGTACGGAATATTACGTTATGAACGTACAGCTGAAACTGGCCAATAGTGTTCCACATTCAAGGTGTTGGCATACATGGTCAAGATATTTGTATGAATGTATTGTTCCAACTAGAAAAGGAAAATGGCTCTTTAGTGATATTGATTGTGCAATTTAGACAAGTTAAATACCTAACAAACTATCATTGAAAAGTAGGACACTGCTTCTCCTGTCTCCCCCCCCCCCCGCACCCCTCTCGGCCTTCCCTTTATGAAGAAAGCTTTGGGGTTTAAAGAGGGCTACATAGCTTTCCCGCCAAGAGTAAAGGGTAAAATGTAGCCAATCTTTGTATCATACTTCCGAACTTTTTCAGTTAGCTCGTCATAAGAAAAAGGTGATATTTGTTAATGTCACAAAGACCTTTAGAAAATCAGGCACAATTTAGATTGTTGGCAGGACAATTTATTTATATATAAAGCATCATTCTAATAACAAGGCATAACAAGATACTTCGCTTATCAAGCATGACTAGTTATGTGACATCGGTTCCTATGTAGGTTCCTTGCTTATCAAGCATGACTAGTTATGTGACTTTTATTTGTATGTAGGAGCTTCACTTCTCAAGCATGATAACTTAAATTGACTTTGGTTCTTATGTACTTTCCTTATTACTCTGAAGAGAGTAGACTTTTTGCAGCTTATGATTGATGCCCATAAACTTGACAACCAAGAGGATGGAGAAGCCGATGCAATGGTAAGAGAGGACACGGCAACAAACAAAGATGCTCAGACTCGGACACATTCCAAGAAGGCCCTCACAACTAATGAGGTCATGGCGAATGTAAGCACTATTTGTCACAGATTGTAAAGATTGGTCAATTCATAGTAGCTAAATTGGCTGGGCTGCTTAAAGAAGCATTAATATGTTTGCAGCCTGTAAGTATAACAACTTGCAAAGATTTACTTTTCAGTTATAATTTCAGTTACAGCTGGCAACTAATCAATTGTGTGTGAGCATGTGTGTGTGTGTATGGCAGGGGGTCCATATGTCAAGCTCTGCCTCCTCTATGAGCCTTTCGTTAGCTTGCGTGATCTTCAAACTTGCTATGTAGATGCCCCTAGGTATGTGTTTGGTTACTTTACTTGTTGATGGAGGTCAAAGGTCATTTGCGTTGACCAGTAGAAACGATATGAAAACCTATAAAACAAGAGGACTTAATGTTTCTTTTAATGACATCTTAGTCACTTTTGCTATTGTGGATGTCAAAGGTCATTTGAGGACACAAGGTGTCAGAAAACCTTAAAAGCAGGATAATTAAAGCATATATGGTATGTGTATTAACCTTAGCAAGGATAAGAACCAAGTTTTCTTTGAAAAAGTCACAGGTCACTTGAGGTCAGCAGAAGTCAAAGTGTGAAAATCTAGTAAACATGATAACTCCTTTGTATGAAGTTCATACTTGGTATGCAAACCCAATGTAGTGAGGACAAGAACCTTGTGGAATCCTAACACATGTTATGGGAACATGACAGTTTTTGAGTAGTTGAGGGTTCCCATGGAAACCAGTTTATACCTTGTAACAACCATATGTGTAACCAAGGTCTTGAGATTTTCACATGGCAGCTATGTGGAATATTGTAGTCTTTTAGTTTACTTAGCCACATTTTATCTGCCACCCTTTATTATATTTCTCTCTGCCTTGGGAAAGCAGGGAGCTGTCACCTAGAGTAGTAGCAAAATGTAATTAGCATAATGGATGAGCTTTCATAGCCTTTTTTGTCGATACCAGAGAGCTGTAAAAGCTTTTTGGTTATTCGACAAATAGGTTGGGTATAAAGGTAACACGTACTACATATCCTTTCAATCTGAGTCTTATTTAGTGAAGGGAAAGAAAAACAAAGATCTGGAAGTGATCTGTAAGACAAGTTTTCCTGATCATCTATTACTCTTTTGGAATTGTTTTCACAACTCAAAGGCTTTGAAAAAAGTAGACTTAAGGACCTATCAGAAATAATACATGGTTTCCTTTTGCAAATATCTAGAAATAGAAGCAAACTATGTTTCAATTTATAGATGAAAACAGTTGGGTTACTTTTTATTAAAAGAAAAATGATGGGTTAGGAATATAGGACAGGAATGGGAATGCTTTTCTGAACCAAGGTAGAAAGTATGATTATGATGAAGATATGAGCATTTATCAGTAGCTTAGCTACGGAGGGGTGGGGGGAGGTGTGTTGGAGGAGGGGATAAGGGGTGAGTGCCAACCTAGGAATGAGGTAAAAATGGGTTCTTTTTTTCAGGAGAAATCAATTTTCATCTACTATTTATTTTTGTTTCTAGGCTTTTACTTTTCTTCTCGCTGGGTACGAAACCACCAACGTTGCACTTTGCTTCACCAGTTATCTCCTGGCTATGAACCCCGAACAGCAGGACAGATTAATCGAGGAGGTGGACAAATTTACTCCAACAAAAGCAGATTTAACCTATGAAGTCCTCAGTCAGATGGAATATCTAGACTGTGTTGTCAGGGAAACGCTCAGACTATACCCACCCAGTGCAGCGTAAGAACAGTCTTTTGTCATCTCAGGAAATTAATTACTACCAGTTCCCCGGCAGGGTGAATCAAGCTATGTTTGTCTCTCATCACTCTACTCGTGAATGTACTGTGTACTTTGTGTAAATAGTGGCTCACTAAAATCAGTCTGTTACAGTTTATTTCAAGGCCTTTTCTCAAATTCACTTTGAAAGTTTTCTGTCAGCGTGAAAAGATTACGTGTAGATCTGTGAGAATGTAAAATTGGGACTAGTCAACACAGGCAAAAGGTCAATGGCATCAACACATTTCACATCCGTAAGTTTATTTGCTGTGATAGGTACTGGTGGGAGGGGGGGGGGAGTCAGGTGGGGGCAAATAGGCAAGGGAATCACCTTCTTCTTGTGGCCAAGAAATGTTAGTTTTATGAGTATATGGATGAAAAGAGTAATCAAATGGTCACAAACAGTTTCTTAATTTTCTGTTGTATTATGTGAAGGTCAAGGGTCACATGAGGTTAACTGAGTCTGAAAAAAATTGAAATTTGATAATGTAAAAGAAAAACATTAATGCACCTCATTCTCCACATCTATTAGTGAGTACAAGAACCTTATTATTATATGTGGAGATCAAAGGTCATTTGAGGTCAGCAGAGAGTAAAGACAGATAATCTGAAGCAAGAAACCTACCTACAGTATGTCAAGCATGAATGAACTTCATATATAGTATGTAGCTCCAGCGTAGTGAGTACAAGAGCTGTATTGATTTATGTGGGTTGTTTGAGGTCAGTATAGGTCAGTAGAGGTCAAATTCTGAAATCCCTTCTAAACATGATAACAGTAAAAAAGTAAAAGCGTAAACGAATTTCATACATCGAAATTCTTGAAAATGAGGTTCACTCGGTCAATACTTGGACACGTTGTTTGCTGTGTTTTATCAAATCTGGTTGGTATGACTAGGCCTGTTTAGCCCTCTTAAAAAAAAAAATATCTATTCTATAAAAACAATACTATTATCCCCGGTAGGACCTCTCACGAGGTCGATCAGGGGTTAAACTCCTTTTTGTTGTATTTGATCTTGTCTCATCATCAGAACTGATCGCTTTAACGACAAACAGGATGTCGTCATCAGAGGAGTTACCATTCCTAAAGGTTTCTCAGTCCTGGTGCCAGTCTATGCCATTCACCATGATCCTGAAGTTTGGGACTCACCAGAGGAATTTCGACCAGAAAGGTATATGAATATTTCATGAGATATGGGGCACTGTGCCATCATTTAACGGAAGTTAAAATATTTACGATCATTAATTTCAGTCACACATCAGATGCATACTTGTGTATGATGGCCTTTTGAATGCTATTTCACCAGGATTCAAACCTCCTAAATATACCTGAATATTTTGTACGAGATAGTTACGAATATTCATGAGACAGAAATGTGTAATATTTTTTTTTTAAATCGACTGCATATTAACATTTTAACAAAATGAGGTTATTACATTAGAAGTTACATAAGTTGTGTATCAATGGTCATGTGTATAGTTTGTCATGAGCGAGATGTCCTCAAATATCTGCAGAACAGTCCAACCTGATATATGAATATTCATGAATCTCTGTCACTATGTTAGGCACATAACCAGGTATGGAATTCTCATAGAAGGTTTGGAAAGAACATGTGGATTATCTATCATTTAGATTCAGCAAGGAAAACAGACACAAGATCCACCCTGCTTCCTGGCTACCGTTTGGAAACGGACCCCGCAGTTGTTTGGGAATGCGCCTGGCTTTGATGGAAATCAAGTTTGCAGTGGTTCGAATACTACAGGAGTTCAGATACGAGAAGTGCCCTGAAACCGAGGTAGAATTTGTGAATTTTGTTCCCTTTCAGTACCCTTTCCCCCACCCTCCTATAATATCTTATATTTTATTTCTTTAAATATTGCAATAAGACATTTCTCATCTGCAAAAGACTGCACAATAAATGACATTGTCTTGTCCATGGTACCCGTTTCTAGATACGCCCTCTTCCCTTACCTCCCTCTTCCCTTACCTCCCTCTCTCCCTACCCTTCCATATCACTGTCTGTCGTCCTTGGTTACATGGTATACAATGTACTGCAGTTTCTGACTGACACCCTCACGGATAGCTGCCAATCACCGGGTTGCATAGCTCCAGTTGATAGAGCGCAGGGCTTGTAATCCTAGGTCACTGGTTCAAATCCCTTTTCCAGTCTCTGATTTCTTTGTCTGAAAATTCCCTACTTTGATTGACATTAACGAATATTAGAGAATCATCAGAGGATCTGTGCCTTCCTTCCCTAGGGATGGCAGGTGGGGGGGTGGGGGTGAGGCAACACCCTGGGAGATGTTTACAACTTCCCTTAATCATATATTAGGGCAAACTGACATGAGAGGTCAAACCAACGGGGGGGGGGGGGGGGGGTGATTGCTTGGTGTGTTTTGACTGAGGATACTTTTACTGGGTTGTTTCATCTTTTCATTTCTCCGTGACAGATTCCTCCTGTACTCAATACTGCTACTGCTTTTATATCACCACCGAATGGAGTCATACTACAAGTGGTGCCCAGGAAAAAGACCAACTAACAGCAAAGTGAAAGTTTATTTAATACTACAGAAACTTAATTTTTAATTCATGTCTTCTTCTCATTTTTTTTTCACAGATAATATGAAATATATTTTCATTGGCTAAAAATATTTTTAATTTGGAAGTTTAACTTT
>KN882433.1:6906-20598 GCA_000934455.1 Apostichopus parvimensis | reverse complement strand
TCCGAAATTGGTGGTATCTACGTACCGGTATTTTTTCTTTGGTTATATTGTGTTAGCTGGAGAGGAACTTTCGCCAAGTTTAAATAGTTTAACTGCAATCACTATAGTTTAGTTAATGGAAGAAAATAAAGTTCCTCATTTAAAAGATTTAATATCGCTTCTAAGATGAATTACCCACAAATAATATCTCTCACTCTTAGAATGACAAGGGGTGTTTTTATTTTTTAATCGTGTCGAGCGTAAAAATGAAAGAGTAAGTGTATGACTTGAATAATCACTTTCGTTCAAGCGACTTACGTGAATGATACACGGGTAGGAATACTTCAAAGGAAAAATATAAACCCAACTATCATCTTTGGTTCATATATATTGAATTAATAATTAAGAATAGAATAAAAAAACTCCGTTTCTTTTCGAAATATTGTGAAAACAATATTTTTTTTTTAAAGGATAAATTAGTAAACGGAAAACTGACTGGGGAAAAATAGATCTTGAATAATAATGATTTTAAGCCCATAGATTGAATGCCGCTCAACCCATACAATTTCCCAATTTTTCCAACCCCTCAAATGTGGAATTTTAGTTGAAAAACAAACAAAAACACATTTGAAAGAATCTTGTCAAACTTCAACTCAACAAGATAAGCTCCAAGTTGAAATTTAGCCATCATTAAAGTCATCTTGAAAATCACGCGAGACAATGAGTAAATAAATTTTGGTTTAAAACAAATCTTAATTTGGTGTTGTCCCTTTTATTTTTTCTTTCTTATTTTTATTCTTATTGATACTTTATCTTTCAACTTACGTGACGATTCTTCAGAATTGGAAGTACTAAAGCTAGCACTTATAGAATCTTCTTGGGCTCCGGCGAAGAGAAAGAAACCGGCCAAAAGAAGAAATAAAATAGAAAATCTCTGTTCCGTCTTCATCTTGCAAACTGCTGATACAATAAAACCCTTCTAGAATAAGTTAAAAAACCACTGTAGGGTTACCAAATGATCACGTCCTCAGAGGTAAGGCATTGTCTTCAATCCTCTGCGAAACCCACCTTGCCCCTGTGAATGTTAAGAAGGTTCTGACAGAATGGTGATGTTGCAAACAGACATTGTTCGTAAAGTTTTGCTTGTAGATTTCACACAGTTTTTTTTGTTGTTGCTGATCCAGACAGGCAACCAGCAATAGTCCTTGGGGGGAAAGATGCTTAGAAGGACAAAAGTTAATTCAGCATGTTGTATTTTCTAGTTTTCCTTCTATATTTTATAAAGTTTGAGTTACTCAATGACCTTGGTCTTGAACGTGATTGTTTGACAAAGTTGACCTTTAAGGGGTAATGATGGCCTTGGCGTACTGAACGTTAACTAATGTTAGGTCAATAGATATACAAGTCCAGACTGCCACCAGGAACATGAACTACCGGTGTGATGTTACCAGGATGATAATCAATATCAGAAGTATACCACAATAGACGTTTCAAATAATAGCAAACCTAATGATTGATCTTGGCTTATGTGATAGGTATAGTTGTCGTGAATGCACCCCCCACTCTACACCCCAAATATCTTATTATTTCGATTTTGATATGTTTATGTACAGTTTTTGAGATATTGACAGTTGAAGTTGCCGCCTTTCGTACCAAAAGTGAACTTGGAGCAAACAGGTGTGATGTCATAGTTACACACAACACTGAAGACTTGGACAAGTCTGTAAATTTATAGTTTGTCTAATATCATTTAATATCAAGGCTCATACATTTTCGTGTTCAGTGTGTTTTTTATTACAATTATTTTCTTATATAGCGTCGGAGTTTGTTTGCAAATACTGATTTTTTTTTGTGTAACATGTCCATTATATCAAATAACTAGTCTTCAGTTCGACCAAGATCAGCCTGTATAACAAAGTGGTATGCCTCCCGCGTATATATGACTGGAGGAAGGGGGGGTTGGAGGGGGGGGGGCTGCAAACAATCAGCGAAGGGTAAGAATTAGTACAGCCTATATACCTATAGCCGAATTTAATTTTGGAACAACACACTACAAAGGAACTTCGGCTTTGGCGCAGGATGTGGCGAGAGCCAGCGTATAGTATTCATTACTGCACGGAAGCAGTGATATAGCTTTTGTGCATTATTTCTGCACTTTCAATTTCGGTCGACGTGTTTGAGTCCTTGAAAACCAATGGATTTAAGTGACTAATTATCACTCACTGAACGAATGAACAGGGTAGGCCTGTCGTGTAGAAGATTACTTATGGTAAATGATCAATTGGTTTCTGCTAAGTTTGGTTATCCTCCTACGTTAACATTTAGGCCTACTCCAGTGGCGTATATGAAGAGTCAATGACTTCCTCTATGTGTTCAAAATTGCACAAACACTGTTCTGTCAACGATCAGGTTTACTGAACTTTTGATGAATACCAGCAACTTCGATGGCGGGGGAGGTATGTTATACTGATTTTTTTTTGAATAATCCTTCATAATCAGTCCAATACTGCACCTGGCGATAACACTCTTGAATGATTATCCGGGGAACGTCTTATTAAAAGTTATCTTTGGGATGATTTGCAGGCTTTTCGTTAGATCTGCGAAACAGGGCTTTAGTTATAAACCACTAGCTTGAGAGAGTCGCTCTACTTTGTGGCCGCCCTAATATGGTCCCCCTTAAATCAAGATTGATAGAACTCTCACGGAAAAACAAAAACAAATAACAATCATAATTCCGAGCTAATAACAAAGCTAAGTCAAAATTTCTCAGTCTTTAATAAATGGATCTTCAGAAATGTCACATGCAGCCTAATTTCGCTTTTAAGCATGAGTTTGTTTGTGTTTGATATTACGAGTATGAAAGATGCAACTGAAAAGTGGTTTCGCCACTAGGAATTCCCCGGGACAAAAACGATGACGTTTTTCGATAGCTTCTCTTTCTGATTTGTCCTTTTCTGCTTGAGAAAACCGCTACAATTAAGAAAATATGCAAATATCTGAAAATGGTGCATCTTCCATGAAATTAGGCAAATTGGTCAAACTAGACATACTTACCCCGAATCAGCCAATTCCAGTTTTCCACCCCCATCCCCCACCCCCACACCCCGCCCATGACACGTAAAGTTAAAGATGACCTCGAACGGCTCAGAGCATCTTCATTAAATATTCTTGGACATTGTAAATGAGACACTGACCAAATCGCTATCATTGGTATCTGTGATAGAAACGACAACTTTCCTAAGCAGCTAAGATCTTACTCCATTTTGGGGGAAATAACATAATGCTGATTTTTCTGTAAAATGGTGATGCATTTTGCAAATATTGAATTCTAAAATATTGAATTCCTCAACTGGACCTTAAGATGGCAGTGGTTTCACGGTTAAACAAGAGACAGAAGAGAGACAAATTGCAGCACTTTTTATCCTTTCTCAATAAATATTTATTATTGCACTTAAGGGATCAGAATGGTAAACGTAAATGTATAACACAAGTGTCTGTGTAATGTGTAAACACCCCCCCCCTCCTCTCTCCACCACACACCCTTCCCCCAAATAACTCCATGCCCCCAACGAAATCTTATAAATAGCTTAATTTAATGGCCAGGAATACCTGCTAAATAGCCTATCCAAATAAATTATGTGTAGCTATGAGTTTATCATTATATAATGGTAAATTTAATTTAATTGGTTAATATATATATATATATATATATATATATATATATATATATATATATATATAGCGTCTAGATGTATCGCATTTAAACTATATATACTTTACATATACAAATATAATTTGATGTAAAAAATAGAATTTTACGTTTTTCATTTCACCTTCACTTACCATATTACATTGTTAGATAAAATGATTACTTTTATATCTATTGCACTGTTTCTGTCAGGAATGTTTTTCTTAGCTAATATTCTAATATGAAAGACAATAACAATATAGTTAGTTTCCTACTCTAAGTTGTTTCTTTGTAAATTTTTAAATTGTTAGCTGCTTTAAAATGTTTAATTATGAATATTATTCGTTATTTAGAGCAGGAATAAACATATAATTGATATTCGTAGAGAATTTAATATATGATTGTCCTCCTTCTGCTCTCTTTTCGATTGCAGGTAATTTTGGTCTTTGCTTTAAAAAAGAAAGAAAACGTCCAGTGAAAACATCGCAAAATTACATTATTTACTGGTATGTTGCCTTACATAAAGGAAAAAAGTCCATTAAGTATTCTCTCACAGGTAAATGTTGGCGGAATACTTGTCTTGATTAAGTTGATAGACCATAGTTAAAGAAAATGGAAACTAAAATCATTCACTTTTCGAACTTTCTGCTTTAAAGTATGATTAAATCTCTGACATTCTGCTTTAAGGCTAAAAGCTGATGTTGTTTCTATAAAATCTGATATCTAAATCAAGAAATACATTTAAGTTTTGTTTATTTAAACAGAACATCCGTGAATATCAGTCAACACCAATCGCCCTTGACAAATTTGTAATGCATTGTAAGCATGTTATTGGAGGTCATAATGCATTGTGATTATTGCAGTTTTGTATTGCAATCTGGTATGTGTGGTGTTAGACTTTCTACTCCAGTCACTTCAATTGCGGAGCAACAGGTGTTTAAAGGTTTTTTTTCCTCTTTTTCTCGAAAGATTAAAGTGATATAGAAATACACATGGAATACCTGCAGTATTTGTTTCGATCTGTTTTCTTAATGATCTACAATAGGCCTATAGCAATATTAATTTGTGTATGAAAGATATAAGTGGCTACATATACGTTGTTGGTTATGAACCTTATATTAACTTGCGAAACAAAAAAGCACACACAAACACACAGGTGTGTCTTACATTCAGACTGAGGACCGCATAGCTAAAATCCATGTACTCCGACCTTAACAATACCTCCCCCGGACAATACAATTCTTCTGAGGACGTGGTAATTCTTTTGATATGACATGTGAGGACTTGGAATTCCTTTGTTCAGGTCCTCCGTCAGAATACAAAACAAGCACGCACACACACACATGCAACCTCATGACTAATAGTAGAACGATTCAATGATAGTAGTAACGACCGGGATGTCTCTGCACGTATCCTATCCTGCGGGTGCACGAGTTAGGGACGGACATACGCGTACATACATGGTACACACCAGAATCTCGAATAACTGATGAAGAAGGAAGTGAAATCAAATTAGTACAAATTATTACTGATGTGTTTTGCATTGTAGTAAATATAACAACAAATTGTCTACTTCTTCACACATTCTCGTCCTATTCTGATAATGCCTTAATCCCGTCACGTGAAACATTTCAAACAATTCATTTATCAATTCGTGGCAAAAAAAACCCGTCCAACTTGGTGATATTGGATATTGCATGTCTATATAGCTTTTTGGGGTGAGAGGCGAAGGAAGGTTTGTTTGGAAGGTGGGGGCGATGCCTTTATTTGTCCCACGAGATGGAACAAATTAAATATAATTCTTTTAGCATACTGTTCATGAAGAACTACTAATTGCCGACAATACCTGTGTATGAAGAAAACAAAATCGTGAAAAGGAAAAGAGAAGAAACTAGAAATGAAACATATTATAGTTCGATCTAATTAAAGAGTTAAAAGAAAGATAAGTGAAGAAAAGAAAGCACAACCATGGTAACGTGTCAACTTCGTAGCAACTGATGGAGGTTACAGAAGACTAAATTTTATCCAAACGACTGGGATATAAGGTTAACAAATCAACACCCTGGCGAAATTTGCTATCAAATGTCTTTCCCTTCGTTTTTGAATTGTAGATAATTGACTTGTGTATGCACGAATCCATCGAAAGATTTAAAACGACAATTGTGGAATATTTGTCCCTCCAATTTAAGTTTCACGTTGTTTGTCGCAAGAAAATCCTTTTTGGCAGTGTGATTGCACTTGCAACGTACCTACTCATGCCATGAAAATACAACTGATGACAAAACGCTATAAATTATTGTCAAGAAAAACCTGTCACATAAATGGCATCATGTAAGAAGCGAGACATCTCAAAAGTTTGTGACTTGGGCTACTAGGCATGTAAATACACCGCACCGCACTTTCCCAAGTCAATGTACTTAGTCAAAGCTTATAATTAATACCTAGGACTCATTCGAACGGAAAACGGTTACTGTTACTAATTGACGGCGATAAATTTCTCTCATGTTGGGTAAAGATTAATGCCAAACAGAGAACAACCTAGAAAGCTCAGAAAACAGATGTTCTCGTTTCGCGATAGGTTTAACATATCTACCTATCATGCAAAATTATTACGGAGGCTATACGTTATTAAAGTCTGACATCGGATGACCGATAACAATATTTCTCTTATAATAATGCGTAATAAAATTAAGTCACGTGATGGTGGGGTCTGATAAGTCATATGACTCGCGTGATCACGTGCACTTACCTCTCAACTATGTAACGCGCATACATAGTAACACCCTATCAAGACCTATGATTTATGTGTTCAGGTAATACTTTATCAAGCATCCACATTTCATACTCAACGTTTTGCCTATACATTTTAAATTGTTAAGGTTTCTAAAACGGTTACACTTACCTGAAGCAAAAAGATAAAGAAAAAGAAAAAAAAAGAAGGTTGAACATCAAGAGAAGGTGAGTTCAACAAAATTCATTCACTTCTAGTCTAACTCTCCTGTTTTTGATTGTTAAAACTTGACATATGAATAAATGATCGCTTTACAGCTTTGTGACCGGGTAAAGAGGTTCTTATATTGACACGCAAACTCGTAACCTATCGTTGGACAGTTGCATAATTTATCAAAGTCATCCGCATAACTCAACAAAGCAAAATATATTTGTAAGCAAATTTCACCAGAGTGGTTCGATCTAAATCCTCTTGCCAATCATTTTGACTAAACTCTAAGACTTCGGTAACCGACGTCAGTTGTGACGTAATATACGAAAGTGAAATATTGAGAAGCCAAGAACTTGGATTATCAGGAAATCCACCGAGGCTGGTTCTTTTCCTGTGCCTTAAAATAAAAGAAGAAGAAGAAGGAAAAACTCATAAAATTTGCAGAAAGAGAGCAGCGGTGCAATAACAAATTGAAATCATGTCAAAGGTCAATGAAAGATAAGAGGAAGAACATACATGGTCATTTTGTCTTTTCACTGTCAGGAGCAAGCGAGTTATCTAATATGTTCGAACGTTGGGAATATTAATGAGCTACATCCAATTAAAACACATTATTCTGCTCTACAGAATGCTTTGAACGTAAGCCAGGGAGAGGAGAAGGGTAAGGGCTTAAATGTAGAAGAAGGTGTCATTGTCATCCTTTTAACAACATTCGTTTGGTTACAAATTGCAATTTTTAGCTTGTTTTATCAAATATTAGCCAATTGAAAATAGTCTGAAAACATATTTTCGTTGGTAGGGGTTGGGTGGGAGGGGTGGGGGAAGCACACACCGTTCCTCTCCCCCGTGGCTACGGCCCTGGTTTTAGCTCTGCAAAAAGTCTTAGTAGCCTGGTATTACGTTACTTACCACGAGACGATGGAACGATACAATAATAACAATAATGATGCAAAGTGCTGGTGGCCGTTTCAAGTTAAAATACCTGACAAGGGGGTTACAAACGAAGACAAACGAAACAATACCAACAAACACGAGGAGACAACATAACAAGTCGGGACAGAATAAATATCATTTTCAACATAAGATGTAAGGTGACAAAGTAGTATGCAAAATACTGTAATGTGAGGTAAGTTAGTAAATTATTTGGTAGATGTCGCCCATAAAATCATCTGATCGGTAGAAAGCTATCTATCCTTCTTCTTCACTATCACGTCAGGGAAAGAAAAGGGACTTGTACGACTGAACTGCTACTCTGGTACAGGAACATTCCAATGGAGAACAATGTGACAGTTGTATTGAACACAACAATATTCCACATTACTAGGTGAAAATCTCACCTCAATATCTTGTTTCTGACTCCTAAAGATATGGTTTCAAGGTCTGGGTGACTTATGTTTGTCATCTCAGATAAGCAATTCATCGATCCAGGAAAAGGGATCATTGTAGATATACTGTCAAGTCATCATGGCACATGTTGCCCCTTTTATAAACTTATTGGTTCCTTGCTGGAACGCGATAACTCAACAACAGATGTATTAGAATGAGAAGTTGTGCCCTATCTTTTTTTGGCTCGGAACTTATCAATATAAATGAGGTTATGGGATCAAACGTAAAACTGTTTGCATTGCAATATAGCTCCGCAACCTTCAGTTGTAAGCTCAAGTTTTAACCAAACTTGGTATATAGGTGTTGGTTAATAGTTGTTACATATAGACCATCTGGGCGCCAAACAATGCCGGGCCCATTAATTTTTATTTCCATCTCCAAATGCATTTTGGGACACATTCTTAGGGCCCGAATTTTTGTGGCCCAATATTTTTGTTACTATTTGGGCTCACATTTTTGGATGTTCAATTATTTTTCTTTGGGGGGGGGGGGCAAGTTTATTTTTGAGCCGCTTTATATAAAACATTTCTTGGGAAGATTTTGGCGCAATATTTTATCCGGCCCAATATTTTGAGAGGGGGGAAGATTTAAAATTGCAATAAGTCCACACCTTTCATCAGATTACATCCAAATCGGGACACAGTTGTTGATTAATAATTTGTACATGTAGGCATATTGGTTGATGACATACAACACTATCATATTCCACTAAGCAAATAACCATAGTTGGGCTCTTGTTGTTTTATCTGTCGTTGCAATGTAAATTGCGACGTAAATTGTAAGGTACTCTTGAGTTCAAGGATTAACAAAAGCACATGTTTATTTAAGAATTTGATCTTCTTCCAAGAAAAGACATGGTTTGTTCATTTTGAAAGAAACAAAGACATCTTCAGCTCACTTGCCACCCTCGTGTCGCTCATTCTGTCTTTTATTTTTACTAAATTTCAAAAATCACATCTTCGTGACTTCTCGTGATACCAAAAGTGGGTTTTGTTTTTACCTACTAAGTGTACACATTTTACAGCATATTCCTAAAACTTGAATCGTGACCGCCTTGATATTCCTCTACTGCATTATGTCAGCCGAGCTAGGCAAATCATCAAACACCCAACAACCGGTACCAACAAGGGGACCCAGTGTCACTGAGAGTTCAGAAATGAGAGAAATAACCTTGTGGTACATTTGACATTTTGGCTGGACTCCGTAAACAAACAAAAAATAATTTTAATCGGTAAAATAAATGAAAATTATATCAATAATGCAATCTCTTAACATATTCTTTTTGTCAGCATTTTGCTTACCTGGACATTTCTCTTCACGGCAGTGTACAAGGCTGTCACCTGAAAATATAACGTCATCGTCTGCAGATCCGATCTCAACTTCACTCTGTGTGAATTCTGCTGTGTAATCTGGATTTGCTCTATCGCCTTTGCGAAATTCAACACAGAGATATTTAAATTCAGCGCAACCAAGTTTCTCTACAACGAGAGGAGGTGTTCTGATGTTATTAATAACAAGGGGTCCACCTTCGGGAAGTGTAGTAGCCATCTGTCCAGGGGTTAACACTTGGTCGAAACTGGGAGTCTGTCGGTTAGATCCATCAGGCTCACCGGCGACGAACACGGACATCTCATACAGACCATTCCCTGACAGACCGCGACTGACCGGATCAACTGCGATAGCTGCATTGATGATGAGAGGCACTGGATCTCCTGGTGTATGGTCTGGGATATCACGGTCCCATAATATACCGTTGTAGATCACTCCTGGAGAATACAATTTGAAGAAGGAAATTGCAGCAATGCGTGCAAAGTGAAGGCAACATGCTAAATATACATACATTATAAAATTTTCGGAACGGGGACGTGAGTGGAGAAGAACTGGGCCTGCCTACGGCGGAAGATTTTCGAAACCATACCCATACTTATATGAACCAACTGGAAGACTGTACAATTACTATGAGGAAAAATACTTGATACATTGACTTATACGTAATACCTTTACTTGTATAAGTGTGTTAACACATATTTCGCAGAACTAACAGTGGTGTCCATTGCAATGATATACTGGGGAATAACACTTAAGACGATTTCAGTATCCATGCCAAACAGGGAAATGTTCAGGTCTGTTTCAAGAACTCAATCCCTGTTTCTACTGCTAATATGTGACGAATTGGGGTTTGTCGACCGTAATTCATAGACAAACATCTCTTGCTATATTATGTTAGACAACTGTGAAGGATGAAAGGAAGTGCAAGAAGCAAGGGGAAGCCACGGGGACACAAATGGTGTCTGCCCCCCGGTGAAGGGCGATGTAGTAAAGAAGAATATTGTTAGATTTCCTTACCTTTGCAGTATTTCGAGAAATCAACGCACTCTACGAATGGATCTTGGGTTGGGTTTGTACCAAAGAGGTAGTCAATAGATGCAGCAGCATTCTTTTTCAGTTCAAAACAAATGAACGGAATGTCGCTGCAAACTACACCGGTCAAGTCTGTCTGGAAGTCGATGCCAGTAAACTCCAAATCTCCATCCTCAACGAGATCTATACCTTGTTGGAATGGGTTGAGAATTTCTTCCTGAGGTTGGATTCGAGGACCCTTGCCATTTGGACGAGCGTTGAAGAAGGTTCCCAATTCCCATAATTGTTCTCCTGGTACCTCTGTTGAACGATCCTTATCTGTTATTGCGTCTAGATTCATACGGATAGTGTTCACACGATTCTCGATCGCGGGAAAGTCGCCAGTTAGATCAGGTACAAGAGTATTGAAAATGGCCCCTGCAAAAATCAAACATTTCATTCGATGAAACTTTACTTATTCAATCATTTGCACATGTCGATCTTACGTTTTTAATAATAACTAAGCCATTAAATTAATTACATATGCAGTACAAGAGTAATTTGCAAGCTTACCCTTGCTGAAGTTCATGCTGCAGATAGAGAGCAGTATAAATCTGAACAGAGTCAGTGCTTACATGGTAACATACTTTTGTCAACAGACAGGACAAGCAGTGATTTTTGACAGACAAACTGTGACAAGTGTAAAACAAACCAGAAAGCCAGTTGGCTTTGTGATAACTTGCCATTTCATTTGCTAAAAAGTCCAAATAATTATCTGACTAATGTAGAGAAGTAGGTTAAAATTATCCAAGACCAGTGAGAACCAGAAAAGATCAGTGATTTCTAGTTCTTATTTGAATCACTCTCTTGGGGGCAGCAGCGATGACATTCACTGGTAAGGATTTTACTGTATAGAATTCATTACACATTGATTAAATATCTAGACACATAGATGTAAGAATAAAATGACATTTTCTTTTAGCAATTTTGAGCTAGTAAAACAGCCCTGCCACCTTGCAACCATCCCTTTAATAATTGTTATTATTGAATGAGGGGTCTACATTACATTGTTTTACATATACACGTGATACATTTGCACAATTTACTGCCGTAGCAATAGTCACCTAGTATAAAGCATAATCAGAAAATGGCAAATTTTGAGACCATTTGATATAACCTGTTGAGCCCTTGAAGAGAGAGTGAAAATGATATGGGCCTGCGTGAGTGCATTAAAGCAAGTATATTGATTCTTTGAATCAGATTTCATTTCCTGGATGACTATGTTCACCAAAAGGAAATCATAGCACTGGAGAATTCACAGGTTAATTGTAGCTTTAAGTCTTGAGTTATCATGTTTAAGCGGCTTTCAGACTTGGACACCTGCTGACCTATTGTGATATTTGACCTCTACCAATTTTAAATAGTGTTCTTGTACTCACCAAAGCTGGATCAACATACTAATTATGAAGTTCAAGAAAGATGTACATCTTGAGCTATTGTGTTTACCAAATTTTCAGACTTTGACATAAATGTTGACCGCAAATGACATTTGACCTCCACCAATTTCAATAGGGTTCCTCTACTCATTATGGAACATCAACATGTCAAGCATGAGATTTATTTAAGCTTCTCTTCTTGAGATATCGTGTTTACAATGTTTCCGCAGTTTGACCCTCTGGTGATTTAGTATGACGTTTGATTCCAGCCGAAACCAATAGCAGTAGAGAACTCACTATGTTGCATGTACATGCCACGATAGCCAATAGCATTGGAGAACTCACTATGTTGCATGTACATGCCACAATATTCAGTAGCAGTAGAGAACTCACTATGTTGCATGTACATGTCACGATTAAAGTCAATCCAACATTGTAACGTTCCACAACGAGTTACGCTTAATCTTAAGTATGATAAATCGTGCGTAAGTCATCTTATCGAGCGTAAGTTTGAAATCAAACATCTCCGTTCCACAAAGAAACTTACGCTTGATATCAAGTTTAAGTTCAATCCGATCTTGCGTAACTTTGAGTAGTGATCCAGATGAATCGTAAGTATGATTCGTTGCTTTAATTAGCAACTGATTTACAATTTGTTTAGTTGTTTACTGTACATGTAGAAGTAATAAAATGTTAGTTTTATGTACTTGTGCACAAATGGCGTTAAATTTTGTATCAGCAAGCTGGTCAACAACGTAATTATCGTCGAATTCTACAAAGATAGAGAATTTTTAGAGACAGAAGGCAGCCTTTTGAACTTTACAATGATTTTGATATGTACCAAAGATATAGGTTTACTAGGCTAGGCTTTATGACTATAATGAACAGATTATAGGCCAAGTTAAAACATCCCACCAACAGAAGTAGGGCTCTGTCAGCCAGTTTGCATGTTTTCATTGCACTAAGATTTTATGCATCAGGATCAAAAAGTGCCTTAGCAGAGTGTGCCTCTTTACACGGATGCAGCAAGTCATCTGCCTCACGGGTTTTGAGGAGGGTTACAAGAGCATTGGTTCAAATCCGGATGATGAAATTAAGTTCCCAACCACTCCAGCTTTTTTTTTTTTGGTAGCAGGATTTCCGCAGGTTGTGGGTGCAGTAGATGGGACATTGATTGGAATCCACGGTTGTAACTATGGGCCGGATGAGTATGTATTTGTTAGCCGTAAAGGTAGACATGCAATCAATGTACACTTAATTTGTAGTGCAAAATACAAAATCATCAATGGTGTAACACGTTGTCCAGGCAGTACCCATGACAGTACGATATTATGTGAAAGCCTTGTTGGGAGACAGTTTGAGGACCACCAACTTCAAGGGATACTTCTCGGGGACTCTGGTTATCCTCTACAGCCATGGTTCATGACGCCTATTCAGAACCCAGCCACACTCGAAGAAACTTCATGCAATAAGTAAGTAAGCTTGTACAAACCAACACATATCAAGGTATGGTATCGTATCATTTCAGCTCATTTGACTATCTAAATTTACACATCGCTTTAGATTTGTCCAAAAGCACACACACAAAATCACAAACTCAATAGTATCAGTTATAACTGTATATTGTAGTTCAACATACGGACAAAAATATACATCAATTACTTAATAGTGAACAATAAAATAATCAGCTGTCTTCAAGTTTATATTTAATCTTTAATTGCAGTGCTCAGACAAGGACACGAGCCAAGATTGAGCAAGTAAACGGCCAGTTCAAGAACAAATTTCGATGTCTGCTTGGCCATTGCATGCAAATAGAACCACAAAGAGCTTGTGGTATTATCATTGCCTGCTGTGTCCTCTTTAACATCAGTAAGGACTTGAAGGAGCCACACTTAGATCCCCAGCGTGACCAACAGGTTAAA
>KN882431.1:222444-241608 GCA_000934455.1 Apostichopus parvimensis | reverse complement strand
GGGGGCTGTCCCCTCTGGTCCTACGCCTATGATGTAGGATCTATATGGCCGCAAATAACTCAGTGTCTCGTATCAATTTTCTTAATCGTGAACGCGGTGCGGTAACCAACTGAAAATGAACTCAACCAAACGTGACTGCTTCAAAGTGTAACACCTGTAGTCTGTATAATGAGTCACTGAGTCGCTTTTATAAATTATTAGAACGACAATCGTTCTTTCTTTTGTGCATCAGTTAACAACTCTTCGATTATTTCATCAAACTCATAAATTGCTACATCCATACTTCATTGGTTTCTTCGAATCTTCATATAAAGCTTCCCGGTAAACGTTTTAAACATTATTTATGCGGATTGCTTTTAGATTGAAACAGGTAGAAATTAGAGTTCACATCGCGAGGTTAAAACTATGAACAATAAAGTTATTATCATATTATTAAACGGAAATGCCTTCACCAAACACAAATGAAGATCTTCTCAGTGGGTTTGATATAGAATTTTCCAAATGAAAAATTCGGCCGCCACTGAAAAATGTTCAGACTACTAAATAAGCACAATTATATATCAGAGCCGACGGTTGGTAGCGTCACCCGAGGTTAAACATTTCACAGCAAACAAAAGCGGTTACCGTCCGGCACTTATGTCAATTTACAAAACTTTGGTGATTAAACTAATGTGGGCGAGGGTTGTTAAACTTCGAGAATCACCAAAGCTGTGTGAGCAAAAGATATTAGCAAATACCACTGAAGCTATAAAATAAAAAATTTATGGTAAACAAGTTCATAGCTTTTGGCTATAACGTCATTCGTAATGCTACCAAGACACGTATAATGCTTTAGCGAATAGTGACGTAGATTAATAACTAGAATGCAAAAATGCATTGTGGTTTCGATGATGTAACATGAGCAGTTTCTTCATGAATCTTACGTAATTTGTAGTGAGGGTGTACAACATACTTGATCTTAGTAATACAGTGAGAAACATCGAATGTGACAAACAACAAATTCACAATCACACAGGCTGTCCTGAAATGACCATTGACCTCCACAACAGGATTGTTGTACTAAATGTGATACATCAACATACTAAATATGACATCTGTCCTTGTTGAAATATAGTGTAGAACATGGTTTTCACAATTTGACCCCCGGTGAACTCAAACGACCATTGATTCTCCGCCCATTTGGTTCTTGTACTCAAATATGCGATCTGTCCAAGCTTCCCTTGCGATGTTATGTTTAGGAGGGTACAATAGTGTACAGAGACAGGTAAGATGGGAGTAAGCAAATGTTTGGCGACTGTTGACTTCAAATGACCTTTGACCTCCACCAAAAGCAATAATAGGCTCCTTAAATTTGAAATGGTACATCAACAAACCAAATATGAGATCTGTCCAAGGTTCCCTTCTTCCATCATGTTTATAAGGTTTTCACAATTTGACACTGGTGACCCCAAATGACCTTTGACCTCCACAAAAAACAATATACTCCTTGTAATAAATGTGGTACTTCTACACACATGTTTACAAGCTAGGCATCACAAACACACACGGCATACATACACACATACATACGCCATGAATGCAAAGGTTACGATTTTCATCTTAACCAAAAACTAAAATATAGGATGATGGCCATCATATCATTAGACATAAACCCACGGTCAAGATTCACTTTATGTAATATCCGTATTTTCCAAATGTCTTATTACTTAAAACCAGGGCAATGGCTCATTCACTCCTGTGCATGTAACCAGTGGTTTATTCAGCCCTGCATACGTAACCAGTGGTTCATTCTCTTCTGCATTTGTAACCAGTGGTTCCTTCCGTCTGTTCTGCATATGTTACCAGTGACTCATTCAATCATGCACCAGTGGTTCATTTATCTTGTATATGTAACCAGTGGTGCATATTGTCCTGCATATTTAACCAGTGGTTCACTCAGTCCTGCATATGTAACCAGTGGATCATTCAATCTTGCATATTTAACAAGTGATTCACTCAGTCTTGTAACCAGTGGTTCATCCAGTCCTGCATATATAACCAATGGTTCATTCAATCATGCATATGTAACCAGTGGTTCATTTATCTTGTATATGTTACCAGTGGTGCATATTGTCCTGCATATGTAACCAGTAGTGCATTTGTCCTGTATGTATAACCAGTGGTCCATTCAGTCCTGCATATAAAACCAGTGGTTCATTCAGTCCTACATGTATAACCAGTGGTTCATTCAATCCTGCATATGTAACCAGTGGTTCATTTATCTTGTATATGTTACCAGTGGTGCATATTGTCCTGCATATGTAACCAGTAGTGTATTTGTCCTATATGTATAACCAGTGGTTCATTCAGTCCTGCATGTATAACCAGTTGTTGATTAAGTCCTACAGCTAAAGCCAGTGGTTGATATCATCAGTTGTAGATATTCAAATATTTCAAATAAAATGTAACCATTATTAGTATCCAATCTGCATTCCTCAGGAGTAGATGCAGCAGTTTCAAGAAGAGAACCATAGCAAATGCACCCCAAACCAATATGCATGGACATGGGGTGGATGGTCACTGCAGCACTGTTTTGGTGACACTTTGCAAACAATGACATTGGTAGTGTTTTAAAACAGTATAGATTTTTTTGATCAATTTCATTTCTTCTTGGGGTGTGGTGAAAGTAGTTTAGAACTTGCTCTGTTGGAAATGAACATCTTGTAGTTGGATCCAGCTATCTGTTCAAATATCTAACCTGAGAACTGTACCACAAACAAGCATTCTAAATAGTTGTCCACTTCAGCAAACTACCAGACTACTACTACTAGCATTGGCAAAACAAAACTGTTTATTTCATCTTAAATGCCAGTAACATTTGCAGGTACTATATGCTAGTATTTGTTAACCGCACATCTTAATATCTTTCAACGTTGCAGTTTTTTAGAATGGTTGTTGAGTCAATCTGAAAGTAAATAAGCACATTGACACAAATTCTCTTTATCTGACAACTTTCTGTCTATCGATGTAATACAAGTACATGGTTATCTTTAATGGCAATACCTACAACTTCTTACAACACACAAAAGGAAATGATTGAATAGCAAAAAATTCTGAGACTTGCCTTTCTGACAAAGACATCCAGCCCCTCCCTTGGAAATCTGAATTGAGTTAGCCTAAGACAACTTAAGTCCACATACTGTAAAGAACATCTAACCTCAGATGTGCTTGTACTAAGAATTCAGAATCGATGTCATTATTATCTCAGCAGGAAGCTGCCATTAGAGTTCCCTGATCTGAGAATGAAACAGCTAATCTCAGATGTGCTTGTACTAAGAATTCTGAATCAATGTTATTATTATTTGAGCAGGGAGCTGCCATTAGAGTTCCCTGATCTGAGAATGAAACAGCTAATCTCAGATGTGCTTGTACTAAGAATTCTGAATCAATGTTATTATTATTTGAGCATGAAGCTGCCATTAGAGTTCCCTGATCTGAGAAGCAGATAAAATAATTCTTCATAAACTTAACAAGTAGTCATATCCATACACACACTAAATGTGAAATTCAATATTCAGTCCTACCAATGGAGATCTATAAAGCACCAAGTTTAAATTCCAATTCCAATTATTATTATCTTTATAGAAGCCATAGATCTTGCTTTAAACACACATACAGACAAACAGCACAACTGCATAGTTTTCCCCTTTGGGGGGGGGGGGGGGGGGAGGGGATGGTCAGGTTGTAGCTAGAATGCAGTGTGGCATGCATTACAAGAGAACAGTGGCTTAGTGAGAAATACTGATTGTTTTTCAACAAAAACCTCCTGATATGGATTGATAAGTACTTAAATCAATGCAAGATACTACAAGTTTACACTGTGTCCTCATAAAGTAAGATAATACAAACTGTTACAAGTGTTCGGCAGCCAGCAAGATAATACGTCAATATCAAACCAAGGCCACTTCATACTCCTTAAATGAAGATCTAAAAAGGAACTTGTTGATGTCAAACTACTTTGATCATTTTGATGTTGAGAGTTATTTGGCAGTAACACTCAATTAGGCCTGCTGATATTATGCGACCAATGAGAGAGGAGTCAATGAAATAAAACTGATAACAACGTTCTACCAGACGAACCAATCAGCATACTGATAAGAAATATTTAAATTTAAAAAAGGATGAGGTATTAAGAACTTACCAAGAGGAAATATCAACCTGGAACCACAGAGTTTGAAAATGCCTACAGAATTATCTTCAAACTAATAAACTATTAAAATTATGTAAAATTTGTTGTCCAGATTTCATATCCTGTCAGGATAACCTAGATCCCTTAGGATGTTATGGAACACAAATCACCTGACTCTCTAGTACCTGTATCACAACACCAGAATAATTACAAGTAGACCTCTAAGTAATACAAAAAACAGTGACATTACTATCAAGACATAACAGTCTGCTCTATAATCGATTATGCAAAGAGCTTATTAGTCGTAACGTCTCCAAACTAAGTCAAATACTCAGATCTTTACATCGGTGATGTCAATTAAACCACACACTACTAACCTCTGTCCCCTCCCCACACCCAACATACCACAAGCACTTGCACTCTTCGCACTGTGACTGTTAAGTTGACAGTTGAAATTTGCTTCAATACTTATACTTTGTGGATTGGCATTTTAAGAGAAGGAAGATCAAAAACTACAGAACAAAACAAAACTCTGGCCCACTCAGATACTGTAGCACTTTCTCTACAATGTTATATAGCACTTTCTCTACAATGTTATATAGCACTTTCTCTACAATGTTATATAGCACTTTCTCTACAATGTTTTCACATCAAACTGAAACTTGTGCAAAGAGGTAAACGATGGTCCTGCTATTTGGGATTCACTGTGATATTTGATGTTTTGCATGATAAAGCCTATCTTCCTCATGGGCAATGGTATTTGGTGACTAGAAGGTGATTTCAGTTTCAAAATCTGCTGCCTCCTGCTTCACCTGAGAGGGGCTGCTTCGTCTTTAGAGCTTTGTTCAGCTGGAAAAGAAATGAAAGAGAAAAACAAATCAGAAAGCAGACAGGCAAAGTGATATGTGAATACTAACCATGTAGCAAACAATAAAACCAACATGTTAAATAGTTGAATATACCAGATTGTAATGACATACAGTAATGATGAACATCTACAATAGATAACTTCTACCCCGCCCTTCCCCCATCAGCCTTCCCCCAGGGATAACTCTCATCAGTATCAATTTTCTCTCTCTCTGTACATGTAGATTCACCTAATTATTTACTTCCCAGATAGGAATAACCATACTGTAGAAAATGCTTTTTTTATCAATTGTACATAGAAATACATTTTCTGTTGGAAAAATTCTTGATCAGATGGTAGATTCATTAAGACCATGCATATTAAATGTGGCCATACGATACTGGATGGCAGGGGGTATGCATTATGGTCATGCTTAGTCAGTATGAAAAAAGCTAAGTACTAATTAGGCCTTGCCTTTCCAGTATACGTAGGTCACAGGTATTAATTATGCACATTAAGCATGTTGCATTCTGGGTATCCATTATGGCCCATGCCCATTAAGCATGTTGCATTCTGGGTATCCATTATGGCCATGCCCGTTAAGCATGTTGCATTCTTGAGCTACAGTACTAATGGGGATTACAATTGCAAATGAAATTAGCCCTATGAAACACATCATGCGGACAGGAAGAAGTGAAGAGCATCTAATTAATCAGGATATTAATAGACATGATAATGAGTTCCAATCTTTGGTACTTAACATTTACTGAACCCTCTTACCAGCACTCGAATACATCATTGTTTGTATATTGCACAGGGATTTGTTGTTTATTTCTATTTAGCGTGCATTCCAAATCTGTTCTGTACACACTTGTAGACTTTATGTGTTGTCTGTATGCATCTACAGTACTATACATTTACAAAGGCAATCTAAGTATTAAAAACTGTCACACTGTGATCACTGTACAGGGACTACTATGAATACAGGAAATACAGTCAATCCTACATGAGGCTAGGATTCTTGTACTTGCATTTATAAAGAAACTGGGATTAATACCCCTTTTTGCTCACACAGCATAAGGGTACATTATAACCTGAATATACGTATACAAGTGAGAACATGTAAAGTTTATTGTATTAACTCTAGGGACCTTTACAACTCTCTGATGTAAAGCTCACAAACTATAAAGTATTCTGTAAATGATTGAAACTGAGATTTACTGAACAAGAAGATATCACCACACGAATTCAACATTTACAAAAATATCACAAAAAACGTCATCGACTCAGTCCGATATTTGTTCTGTACTCTATCTGAGATAAACAAGTCCAAACCTCGACTTTATAGAATAGATTTAATTGAATATAATTGCTTTGGCTTCCTGCAGACACTTTTATGGCTTCATTTATACATTTATGGCTTACATTTAATAAAAAAAACATGTAACCAAGAAATTGGTACTATTAATAAAAAGCGACTGCCTATCCGCTTTGCTTCAAGAGAATATTTATTTAGAGAGAATAACGAGTATATATACTTGAAAAGTAATTATTTACACAGTAAGATATGTGGCAATAGAAAGAACTGATTTACAACATTAGGGTCAACTGATGACAAAGTTTATAATTAAAGTATTCACAAACTTGGTTTAATGTTCAGCAGGCTAGAGTGACAACCAGATGGAAGACAGGTGGTTAAGTCTATGTTTCCCTCAGAATCACAGAGTTTGTCAAAGCATACTGTATATATGTTATAATATCATACAAAAACTGTATAGGTTACCATGCATTAACATTATACAATGCAGTATATGCATTGTTAAATACCATGGAGCATAAATTATTAATCAATAGAAAGTCTAAGTGAGTCAGCTAACATAAGGTCTTTAAATAGAGGAACATGTAAATATGGATAGCTACTGGATAATACAATGTAAGCTAAAAAGGGATTAGCAGTTTTCCCACCGGGACCCCGATTTGTCTAGCTGATAAATATCAACCATATCAGAGTTAAATGCAAACTAATATTGTATGATTTATCTCTCAATATACTCAGATAAGGAATATTCCCACACTGCAGCCATGAGCAGGGAACATCTCAGGCACCACATAGGGAGAGGGAACACAAGTTACAGATGTGAGCAGTAGTTTACAGTACTAGGCCTATACTGTAAGCCATTAAATTGCAATGCAATCAAATGGCCTATAATCACTTGATGATCACTTGACACAAAGTTGACAGGAAAGCAGAAGTGTCAAAATAAATTAAATTTATTACTACATTAATTATGTAACTGGTTTAAATATAAATTAATTCCTTCATTACTTCAAGTATGTCATTAAATACTTCATGAATTCCTAATTCATTGCTTCAGTAAATAATCCTGTTTCCTGTTTTAATGACTATGATTCAGTCTAAAGTACAGACTGGAAGTCAGAGGAAACTGAATTAATGTTTGTTGTACAGTTTTCATAGTACTCAACATTCATCAAATGGTACAAACTGCCTTAAACGACAACATAATGGTTGTGGCAGCTAATTACCAGCAGTTGTCATTAACAGTAATGTACTGACACTTTGTCAAATATATAATTACACTTTAATTAAACTAGCAGGATGCTGCTCTTTTTCTTTAATTAGATAGCTAATAAGTAATTAACATTCCATTCCATTCAGTTCTGACAATTTTCTCAACCAGACAAGCTTTGTTAATCACAACTGCTGCTACGAGGGTAAATTACCCGTTGTGATTACAAGTTACAGTATAAATGTATGTATGTATACAATAGAGCTGGCCAACATACAATAGTTCTGTATAAGGTGGTTGACATGTTGTGCAAGACATTCTCTTTAAGGTTCTTATTGTTTCTTGTCAATGATTGGCTTCATCCTATAACTACTGCTTCAAGGGTGAATTAATGTTGTGAACTTGTACAAGTTACAGTATTAATGTATATAGAGCTGGCCAACATACAGTAGTTCTGTAATACATGTCAGGTGATTCACATGTACAGTAGAGGTCATTCTCTTTGAGAATCTTATCGTTTCTTGTCAATGATTGGCTTCATCCTAAAAGTTCTTTGTCACTGAGGAGAGATTTTAAGGTTACAAGTAGATGGACCAAGACACCTTGCATTATAAACATGTAGTGACATTATCCACATTACTGCAGACATGTATACAGGAAGTCCATGTTTCTATGCATTGATCATACCTCTCCATATACGATTTACTATTCAACAAAACTACTGTTACTCACGATTATGTTCTTGAAAGCGATGTAGATTTACTAGTACTAACTGAAGCATGGCAAAAAGAAGATGATCATGCATTAACCCCCCCACCCCCCACCCCCCACCCCCTGATGGTTACTCTTTCATCAATGTCCTGGGTGTATGGGAACTTGTGGTGGAGGTACAGTATAGGAATTGTGTCTTGAAAGAGTATCTCTCCAATTGAATTCAACCAGACACTTTTCTATATACATGTGTTATGGGGAAACGGAAATGTTTGTGCCTCATAGCGAAATATAGACCACCTCTCTCTAAAGAGAATGGATTTACAAACTGAAAGTATCTGCATTTGTCAATGAAATTGCAATGTTAATTTGTAAACTTCTCCTAACTGGTGATTTCAATGTTCACAGTGATCAACCCCAACGAAACTAATGTGAAACAAATTCCTGAAATCATCTCTGAAGTTGGACTCATGGAACATATCACTGAACTAACACATGGAAATGGTCACATGATTGACTTTCTTCTTTCTACAGCAGAAGACAATCTAATTAATTAATGACTGGAAAGTGCTCAACAAATTAATGTCAGATCACTTCCTTATTACAGTATCTGTGATCTCCAACGCAGGAAACCACAGCCTACGAAAAATAAATGCATTTCTAGAAACATTCAGAAGATAGATGTTAATTGTCCAGGACCTTCAAAACAAACTTGTTCCAGGTATGCAAATTGCGATGATCTTGTTTGTGAAATTTGAAATGTCTGTAAACGGAAATTCTAGACAAATATTGTCCTGTATCAAAGAGAACATGCACCGTTCAACCACAGATGCCATCCATGTATAATTAAACAATCCACGATGCTTGTCCTTTTTTCGGTGGCGCTGTGCAACAAATAGGGTAAAAGCCCCTTGAAGTTATGAACAGATCTTTCTTGAACAGACGCTGCGCTGAAGTGGATCATTTGATTACCCGGGCAAGGTGTGACTACTATGAACATCAACTCTTTAGTGCTACCAGTAAAAAGCAATTTAGTGTTCTCAACACGTTGTTAAATTATGGTGCGAAAGTTCTACCTGCAAGCGACTCAATATCAAATCTGGCCGATAGGTTTGCATTTTTTTTTACCGAGAAAGTTAAGAAAATCAGAGACAGCTTGGACTCAAGCACTCATGGTCATAATCAGGATGTAAATGATTTAGTTTGTATTCATCATGCAAGTGAAAGAAATGTACTTGTAACTAGTCATGTTAGTGGAGTAGGTCAGCGATGAGAGTGATCTACGGTCAGAAGTAAGGTTGACTGATCTTAGGCCAGTGAAGGATGATGAGGTCATTATACCTGTTATCAAACAAAGTCTTGTTTGCTTGATCCAGTCCCCCCCCCCCCCCCCCCCCCCCCCCCCCCCCCCCCCCCCCCCCCCCCCCCCCCCCCCCACCTTGCTGTTGAAGGAACACTTGTATTGCGTTGCTACACTTCTGACTAGGTTAATCAATGTTTACTTTACATCTGGTGTATTCCCTGACTACCTCAAGGAAACGATCATCTCAACAATTATCAAAAAGCAGACACAGGATAAAAGCACTCTCAAAACTACAGACCTGTGTCAAACATTTTAAAGGCTCTTGCCAAGATTATTGAAATTCACTGCTGTAGATTGCTTATCTGAGCACCTGTATCTATAGATAACTTGACTGCTTCCACTCGACCAAATCAGCTCTTGTATGTGTTAATAATGATATCTTATCTGCAATGGACAGGCCGTCCTTCTAATTACGCTGGACTTAAGCACAGCATTCGACACTATAGATAGACTACTCAATATTAGATAATCGCCCGTCTCAGACACTGCATTGGTTTAACAGCTTCCTTCGCTACCGGAGGAACAGGGTGAGCATCTCCGACATGGCAACGGACACTCATACTATGGAATATGGCTTCCCACATGGATCAATCATGGGACCACATGGGTTCAGCATTTATACACATCCTGTCGGCAAGATACTGTACTGCTCATCGATAACATCAGCTACCATATCTATGCAGACGATACCCAAATGTATGTGAAGTTTGATCCTAGAATTCCTTGTGCATGTGATCATGCTCTTCGCAATCAAATGACAAATTTATATCAAACAAATTAAAGACTGGTCCATGTTCCTCAACAAATTGCAACTCAATCCAATAAAAAACTGAATGTTTTATCACCGGCTCATCGTGACCTTTTTCTCGTCTGAACAGTGTTACATTTGAACTGTATGATGCTCAAATAACACCAAGAACATTAGTCAGGAATCTTGAAATAATGTTTGACCCTTGCTTGACCGTGGTCGATCAGATATCTTCTGTTGTAAATGTGTTAGCTACCATCTGTGTAATTTGTCTCGCATATATGTTTAATGGATGAAGCAACCTGCAAACTGGCAGTCCGGTCACTCATTTATTCCAGAATAGACTACGTATGGTAATGCATTGCTATAGACTACGTATGGTAATGCATTGCTATTGGGAGCGGACTGAACATGATCTTACAAGACTTCAAAGGCTGCAAAACTGAGCTGCACGACTAATATTCTGAGTTGGACGTGACCATCCAAGTAGTGTGTCATTGCAACGTCTCCATTGGTCCAATCAGGACTCGCATTAATTACAATATCCTCCTCTATGTGTACAAATGCTGAAACTCTCTGGCTCCAGAATGTAGCTGAACCACGCTCATGGAAAGATATCCTACGACACATCAGGGAAACCAAATCCCTTCAAATCTTCAGGCCTATCTTAAAACTCATCTTTTTATATTTTTTGTTCATATTAAGAGTGTATTTTTTCTCCATGTCGTATGTGTATTGTATGTGTATTGTATGTGTATTTATGATTTTGTTTTATGTATTTTGTATTTATGATCTTGTTTTATGTATTTTGTATTTTTGTTTGCTTTTTCTTGTACAGCGCTGTGTTCACTGGAAGGGCGCTCTTAGAAATGCATTTTGGTAAATTGCATCTTCATAAATTACATAGACAATACCCACATGCAAAAAAGGAAAAAAAGACAAAAAAAAGGGAAGATATTTGTTCAAAATATCACTCCTTGTAGCTTAATCCTACTGATTGCCATCTACAGAACTGCAGTGAGTACTGTACATGCAGTATTGTGGTAATATTCTACATATTACAGGAGTATTGATGAGTGCATACCATAACACTAGCAGCAGTATAACACCAGTATTGATGAGTGCATAACACTATCAGCAGCAGCAGCACAGACCTGGATATACTTCAATGATGCAGACTTTCTAAAAGATGTGTCACACCAAAATGAACTTACAAATCTACTTGATCTGGCAACAAATGGTTTTAATACTTAATTTACATTTTTGACAGAAAACAGATATTTCTGAAGTTGTTCACTGATGGCTGCTCAAGCATATCACACATGTGATTACATAGACCAAAGCATTCTAACACAGAGGAGAGGAGGAGGATGTCTTGCAATGGAGAATCATCACTTGAGATGAAATTTAACAAGACAAAAATACAATACAGAATCCACATGAATTCATAAAATATGAACTGGAGACTGGCAAGTTTGGTAGTGTACCATGGAGAACATTGGACATATCTTTAACCCTGGGATCATGTAAGAGAGTTTATTTTATTATTTAATGATGTTGCCATGTAGAGAACAATAATTGAGTGCTATCATCAACTCAAACGTTGATTCAAAGGAGACTGATGGTTGTAGTAATGAGATTCCTCTATTGTGTACAGTGTAGTGCCAAACAATGAACACAATGTGATACCTTAGATACAATAGTCATTCCACTGTGCCTTTAAATAACAAAAAACAATCTGTTTACCACATTACAGAAATCAAATATGTAAGTATTTAAGTTTATCTTTGGCAATCAACTGTTCCTGCTAATAGCAGTATAGGAATGATTTAGAACACACCTCATACCGAATGAGACTAAGCAATACTGTATATGTAGCATTACAGGGCGGCTAACACCAACAGATTCATGACATTAAGTTCAGCAGAAAATACTGCAAATAAAATAAATCCATTTTGAATCACACTCTTAATATACTGTATATACTGTACTGTATGCAATGCCATCTGGCCAATATACTACACAGTGCATCTTCTATGAAACAGATTTACATTACTGTACATATGGCCTTCCTTGACGATACCTTGATAAACAACAGAATGGCTGGAAGCATACTGTAGATGTTGCACGGGGAGATGACGTGACTATTGATGTACATAATCAATTTCATGTGGAATCCTAATGGGATTCACTTACTCAACATGGGGCATCCTTTTATCAAGTATGAGATTCAACCCACTTTCCCTTCTTCAGATAATTGTGTTTACAAGGGCTTCACATTTTGATTATATTGACCTCAAATGACAGTCATTGACCTCCACTAAAGAACAAATGTCTTTGTCTACTCAATATTGGGTAACTGCATACAAGGTATGATGGCCATGCAAGTTGTCCTTCTTGTGAATCTGCAATTACAAAGATTTCAGATTTTGAAGTCTGATGACCTCAAATTTACCTTCACAAAAAGCATCTACGTAGTATTGGACATCAAATGATAGAGTCCTGACTAAGAAAATGCAATCTCAGTTTCCCTTTTTGAGACATTATGTTGATAAAGATTTAACATTTCCAACTATGCTTGGCTGAAATGACCTTTGACCTCCAATATTAAGAACAGGCTTGTCTTACTCACTATGGTGCCTACTTAAATTCAAATCAAGAAATCAACCAGTTTCTCTGCATGATTTATTGTAATTAGAAGGTTTTATCATTTTGGCCACTCCTGAACTTAAATGACCTTTGACCTCCACATAAAAATAAAAGCCCCTTGAACTCAATATGAGGTTTGAGATTGATCCAATCTCATCTTTTTATAACACTAATGCCACAGTTAATGACATAAACGACCTATTTCTTAGTGACAGAACTGTTTATAGATACTACCATAAAGAGATGCTTATAATGGTTTAATACCAAACATTCCCTTTAATAAATAAATGCAACAACTACAAGTGAAGGTTGTTTATACTCAACTCTAAAAACACAGCCTTTGCTCAATCCGAATCCATTCTCACTTGCATATAACTTGATTTTTAACTCTCAGTAGATTAGCAGTCTTCAGAGCTAACTCATTTCTGATGAGACTGACAAGGATGCATTGATTCATTAATCGAGTGGATAATTAAACTTTCATAATTAGCTATAACTATCATGCACTATTGATAGCTTCAGGGTGTCAAATTAGCGATGAAGATGTTTTGACCATGTTTTGCGATTTACAGGTTTAAATTGCATTCATTTTTATGCATTAAACAAGACTGGCAATGAAAGCTGTTTGTCTGATAAATTATTGATGTATGTATCTCACAGATCCAGACAGATCCTTCTCATACAAGAGATCTTAAAGTGCTCTGCTATCCTGTTGTATTACCAGCGATGATGCACAACATACTGTACAGCAATAGTATAATACTAAGTACTGCATTATAACTATTGTGAGCTCTAGGGACGGTGAATTGACAGTAATTCTAATCAGAGTCTTGAAATAGTTTGCTGTGGTATCTGACACAATCTTGATTCACACAATGATATTAAACAGATGGCTGTTACCGTATTGTGTGAGGGTTAAGAGCCAACTTGTTATGTACAAGATCTCTCAAGTTAATCTGCTCGAGAATCTTGCGGACCAAGAAGGGCATCGAGCATTTGCCAGAGTTCCCATGATGTTCATCTGGAAGTTGTGCTCATTAGCACAGGTCTGTGCATTGTCTGACAACACAATAGCACAGATTCAAGCTGCTAGACCTCGCGAAGGCTCAACCGCCTTAGTACTCTTCCTTCTCTACATGTAACGTTTTACAGAAATACCACTAAATATATATATAACTGTTTAACTATGAAAAGAACAATAAACTAAACGAACTAATAAAAGAGTGCAAAGCTGAAAGCATACAGTAGTCTAGCATCTCCAATGACATAGGGGCAATAGCATAACTACAGTATGTGTGTTAGGCTCAGCAGGCCTAATAATCCCAATGACATGCAGTAGGGGCTAGAACATAACTATGTGTGTTAGGCTCAGCAGGCCTAATAATCCCAATGACAGAGGGGCAAGAACATAACTATGTGTGTTAGGCTCAGTAGGCCTAATAATCCCAATGACATGTATTACATAGCAATAACTATGTGTGTTAGGTTCAGCAAGCCTAATAATCCCAATGACATAGGGGCGAGAACATAACTATGTATGTTAGACTCAGCAGGCCTAATAATCCCAATGACATGTGTTACATACCAATAACGATGTGTGTTAGGCTCAGCAGGCCTAATAATCCCAATGACATAGGGGCAAGGACATAACTATGTGTTTTCGCTAAGCAGGCCTAATAATCCCAATGACATAGGGGCGAGAACATAACTATATGTGTGTTAGACTCAGCAGGCCTAATAATCCCAATGACATGTGTTACATAGCAATAACGATGTGTGTTAGGCTCAGCAGGCCTAATAATCCCAATGACATACTGTACAGTAGTACATAGCAATAACTACAGTATGAGTGTTTTTGCTCAGCAGGCCTTATTATCCCAATGGCATAGGGGCAAGAACATTACTATGTGTGTTAGGCTCAGCAGGCCTAATAATCCCAATGACATGTGTTACATAGCAGGCTCAGCAGGCCTAATAATCCCAATGACATAGGGGCAAGGACATAACTATGTGTGTATTTGCTAAGCAGGCCTAATAATCCCAATGACATTGGGGCAAGGACATAACTTTGTGTGTTTTTGCTAAGCAGGCCTAATAATCCCAATGGCATAGGGGCAAGAACATAACTATGTGTGTTAGGCTCAGCAGGCCTAATAATCCCAATGGCATAGGGGCAAGAACATAACTATGTGTGTTAGGCTCAGCAGGCCTAATTAGCCCAATGATATGCATTACATAGCTGAAAAACAAAAGTAAATCGAACATGAAATGTCAAAACTAATCACTCCCTAGACTGATCATAGATGTAAGCAAGAACTAATTAGTACTGTGCCTTTGCAACTTTATGTGCTAAACACTACTACTGACAAGTTGCCCTTCGTCAGTTCTTCATATGCACAATACTAGCAGAAGGCTAATGCTTTCAACTACTTATTAAGTCCTTTATAGATCTACAAATGGGTATTTATCCAATAATGAGGCAATAAACGACAAAATTGCACAACTTTAAAACAGGTCTGTTTTATATGTTTAAATGCTCATAAATCATGTAGCAATACAACGTACAAGTACGATGGGCTTCATTCCCGTTTGGCTTTGGCCATTTACACTGGGGTTTCCAAAGTACAAATGCATGGTCAAATGAACTCTGTAGTAACTTTCTAGTAAGGCGAAATGGTCTGAATTTGTACATGTACATTAACAATTTGCAATGCACTGTACATACATGCAAGTTTGGTAGAGTCTCGGCAAGTTGCCAGGAACACTTTGAAAAAAAGGTAGAATCGTGTCTCTTCCAGTTGCTGAAAACAATCATGTAAGCATTGTGTATAAGACTGTGTGTGTGTCTGGTTTCTTAAAATATTTACATTTACTCATGAGGCAAACGAAACAAATGGGGATGGGGGAATAAGATTAAAATTGGTGGAAAATACCATCCTCATGCATGCCTGGGTGCTGTCACCACATTCAGATATTCCATCATAGTCAATTTCAAGCAAAAAGTTAGAAAGAGGAATCACTGACATTTCTTGGTTTTACTCAAATTATTGGGGTAACTGTCCCCTCCTCATCCCAAGCTATCACTTCAGCATATTTTCACTTTTTTTGCATTTTAGTCAACTTCAGCTAGAATGAAACTAGACTTAAAAATCACTAGCTTGAAGTGAACACATTTTTAATTATGTTTGTAAACCAGCTTTACAAAAACAAAGAAACAAAAATAGAAGGAAAAAACAACAAACAACCAGAAAGCCAGTTGCTCAAACTTCAAACTTACTTTCTGACTAATGTATAGCAAGTGAGTTTAATTTGTCCAGGAAAATTAAGAGAGAACCAGACACGATTTCCAGTTCTTATAAATTTGTAGCACTCCCTTGTGTGCAGCAACCATTCATTACCTGGTAGGATTTTACATTAACTTTTTTATTCCAAATGTTTCAATATCCAGATAGAACAGTCTTCATATGTGTAATATAGACACATAGATACATGGATAAGAGGACATTTTCTTTTCCAATTTTGAGGTAGCAAACAAATTGTTATTAATGAGAGCTCTACATGACATTGTTTTATACATATGTGAAATATTTTCACACCTACTGCCAAAGCAAAGGTCATCAAGTATAAATCATGGAGAAAATGGCAAATTTTGAGACCATTTGAGATAACCTGTTTACCCATGACAATTTTTTTTTTTGCACCATTTAGAGATAACCTGTTGACCCCTTGAAGCTCAGAGGATGAAAACTGACAAGAACATTTAAGTGCAGATTAAAGCAAGAATATGACCTCTCTGAAGCAGATTTCTTTACCTGGATGCCAGGTATGTTTCATTGAAGACCTATAGACCCCCCCCCCCCTTATAGAACTAAACTGATGTATGTTCACCAAAACAAAAATTAGCCATCTGAGGGGTAGAGCCTACTTTACTCACAAACACAGAAGTACACTTCTCTGAGGGGTGAGATTCCTGTGCCCACAGACACAGGGGTGAGATTCCTGTACCCACAGGCAAAGGCGTTAACAAATCTGAGGGTGAGATTCCTGTACCCACAGACACAGGGGTGAGATTCCTGTACCCACTGACAAAATGGACCAATCTAAGGGGTGAGATTCCTGTGCCCACAGACACAGGGGAGAGATTCCTATACCCACAGACAAAGGAGTTCACCAATCTAAGGTCTGAGGTTTGTCTACTCACATACATGAGTTTCACCCATCATCAGCATATATATGTAATATGCATTCTCAACTTTGATGTGAACTTAACCCCTTTCCTTGGATGTGATAAAACAAACCCAGACTTTATAGATCTACTCTAATGCAGTTGCAAAGCATGAAATGACAGCAAACTTGAGGCAGTTTATTAAGAAAACATTCAAAGGGTAAATTCATGATGTCATCACCCTCTTAGTCTCATCAATCACAGAGAAGACAAAGATAGGAGTTTGTGGATAGCTGAGACACTATGTATATTTGAGAGGCAGAGAAGCCCATTTACAGATATGACATAGTAAGGAGGTGATCATTCATTAAAGAGGATCTGTACATAGCGATAAACTGAGAAACAATGTTGGTAGATGTGACGTTGTGCTTAACTTCAGAGGATAGCAGTCAACTCTGAATGGAAGTCTTGAGCTCCAAATGAAGCATGTTTATTACTCAGTAATAGCTTATAAGCCTGATCATTGATCAAGCTATGACATATATGTGGTTCTTTATTATTATGGTCATTTAAGGTACAAAATTTATTTTGATATGTTGAAGACAGTTAAAATGCATAGCTGGTGGTTTATCGACATCCTCTAATCTGTTCTAATGTATGTTATTGAATATTTACACTTGTACCTTTCCATTGATGTATGGCACTTTGTATTATTGTCTTTTGGGACTCCGTAAAACTTGATCAAACCTAGCACTTTTGGACAAGGAATTTGCTCTTTTCGCAAAACTTCCTAAGCGCTCACATGACTGCAGGTCACCCTGTGACATACTTGTGCGGAGTGGGTTGAGGAACAATTTCCATCACGCTAATCACTTCAGAACTAACACTAGGCCGATACGACACTCTGTCATACTGTTAAAATCAAAATGCTAACGAATTGTGTAGTAGAAGGTTGCAAAAACACTTCAGAAAACTTAAATTTAAGTTTCTTTACGTTTCCCAGTCATCAAACCGATGAAAAACGTCACAGGTTTTGGATTAGTTTTGTAAGGGATTCCCACCGCCTGCAGGCAAACACCTAGAGGCAGTACAGTCTACGAAGAGGCCCTCTAAAGGTAGTCTCCCTAATTTTGTTTATATATGCCTAAACTCATTAGCCACAATTGCCTTGTTATTCTAACGTGCATAACTCAATTGCGTATCTTCAGCCGTGATTCACCCCATAGGTGCAGGGAAAAAAGATCATGTTACAACAGAGAGGTTGTGTGCTGCTACACAATATGCCCTGCGTGAATTAGTTCTCTTTAGCAGAACCAACAACACGAACACTACGCACACTAACACATACGGACGATATTTATTGTATGCATGTATATATTGTACTTATATGGTCACATTCTTTAAACTTTGAAACTAGTATATAATATGTAATCTATCATGCGCTTTTTTTACCGTGGTGTTCCCTTCACTTGTGTATCTGCTCTTGTGGAGTTGTGACTTTCTGAAAGACTGACTTTATGGCAGCAAGACTGAGACACACACAAAGCTTTATATTTTGTGGATTTGATTAATATTGCATCCACTGAACTGCTGGAAACCAACTGCAAACATGATTAATTGCTGCAAGACCTCGATATCGTACGGCACACTATGTATAATGGCCTATAATAGCCACTGATCTTACAAAGTATGACCAGATGTGAGGCAGTTTTTTAACCATAATTTACTTTTGATTGAAGAATTGCTACCCAAAATGAGTTTACAAATGTGTGAACAATTCTAACAACCATTTCTTTCTCTTGTAGCTGCATGTTTAGTGGAAGAGTGAAGTTAAATAAAAGGTTCACTTTCTAACAAGAAGTACTGTACATGGAGAGTCCATTGTTATTGTTTCGTGTTCGCAGTACACTCCACACAACTATGTCACACGGTGACCTGTACGTTCATGAGCTTTTACGCATCGTGTTTCTGGTCAGTGAGAATCT
>KN882431.1:180042-201015 GCA_000934455.1 Apostichopus parvimensis | reverse complement strand
AAGCTGTACAGTGGGTTCACCATTACAGCCATTCTAATATTAGCTGTACAGTGGGTTCACCAGCACAGCCATTCTAATACAAGCTGTACAGTGGGAACACCAGCTAGTGAAAACTTCTATCTAGACTTAGAGACCACATTACTTTTGTGATTTAGTGTGTAAGTCAATGGGGCTTTTAATGGGCGTATGCTACCACAAGCTGTACTGTGATACACAAGGACAGGCATTCTAATATAAGCTGTATTGTAAGAGTGAACCAATGATTCCAAGAAGCAACGATTAATGCCATACATGATTCCCTCAATTTGGTTATAGAAGACACAACTATGATATATTACATCCTCTAATGCTTATTTATTCTGTCAACAGATGATACAGTGATCAGATAGATCAAACACAGCTGAATGATTTTATCTGCCGTTACAAGTATCTTAAACTCCATCCCTCTGTCTTTAGAGAACGTAAATTGTGCAGAAACAGAGCAGGTTTATATTTATATTATTGATCAGTTAAGTTTCTGGCCTCATTAACAAAGCTTAATTTAAAACCAGTTATTAGATCTCCACATAGAATGGCATTGGAGTAGAACCATGAATGAGATCATCAGAAGGCATCTGGACTCCATTTGTGCACTTACCATGTCTAGGAAGGTTGATAGCTTCGAGATGGGCATGGTGGTGTATAACTTCAGGAAGCTGTTGGAGAAAATGATCCATTAATTAGAGCATTACCTGCTACAGTTCTGTAAAGCAGACATAAAATCATGTCATTAATTAAAGCAGGGTATGATACAGTCTACTGTACATGGTTGCCAGAAAGACATTTCCTTTGTATCAATTATATCATCCTTAAAGTTGGAGTCATAAAGAGACCTCCGAATCTCACCATTATTCATCCATATCAATATTGATTTTAAGAGAAATGATAACTCAAATAATCTATGTTCTAAGAAATTGCTATATATTATCCTGATTGTCCTGATTTGTCTTTTATTCAAGTTCTCTTCACCAATCATTAACAAACCAACAACTACAGTTAAACATGTACAGTATGCACATGATGATAATGAGAATATTAATACTACTGGTTAATGCAGACAAACCAAATACCTATAACAAATACTGCACACATCATGATATTGAGTATCCATTACTAATGGTTACAGTCTTTCTGATCAGGCCTAGAATTTAACAATCTTAGCCACTTCTTAAAACATGCATACCAAATCTACTCCAGTACGTATACCCTAAGATGGCATTTTCCTTGAATTAATAAAAGGCAAAAAGTGTCCTACTAGCAGAAAAATACCAGTGCCTTGTTTTTTTTTACTGTGAAATGGTGAAATCCCCCGGCATTAAGTTACTAAACATGCATAATTTGGAGGACTTCTTGGTACTGGTATGTCTTCTAATGATAATCTCCATTCTGGTTCAACTAATTATTCACATTATGCTTTGTACTGTATGACTGATGTAAGTATTGATGGCCCAGAGTCATATTTAAGTTTTATTGACAGGTCTTGCCTCTCACAGAATAACATTGACAATGATACTTGTGACAATGCTTGCCAATCCAAGTAAAAATACTCCCTTTCTCCTCGGGGGATTATAACAGTTGCTTTACTGCAGTCTAATCTTAACTACTTTGGTATATCAAACTATACGAGGTATAAAACTCTACTGATGCAGTAATATGAAGAAGTAAATTCTAATTTTAAAAGGCACATCTTGCAGAGAAGTTGTATTACTAAACGATAAGCTGGATATACAACCTAAATTTGTAGGTGGTATAATTGACAAACATAACAACTTGAAACGTCACATTCAGAAGGTTAGGTCAGAACTATTTGAGCTGATATATGCAAAAATAAATCATCACTAAGCATTTTCTGCTGTAGTATGGAAACACAACACAAAGTAAACTGAAAGTAAACACAAAGTAAACACAAAGTGAACTTTCTTGGATAATTAACATTCTTGGATAATTAACATTCTTGGATAATTAACATTCTTGGATAATTAACATTTTTCCCTCTCATTTTCCTTACCTAAGGTGCTGTGACCACGATCTGCTACAGTATGCTGTAGTCAGTCCACCTCCACTACCATTATGTTCTTGATTAAGATTTTAATTCTTTAGTTGTATGTTTGTAATATCATTCATTATATCTCATTCTTTACATTTAAGCTATAAATGGACTAAACTTACAACATTGAATCCAATTCAAATATCACACTGTCCTGAGTATAAATCAATTTGACCTCAACTGGTTGTCATGAAAACATCCAGTTTTAAAGCCTTATACCCAGATTTGATATCTGTGCTGTACACTGGGAAACAAGTCATATAAAGACTGACCCCAAATTATAGCACATTGAAGACCTCACTGTCACTCCAACAGCCTCATCCCTATAGCCCCACCCCTAAAACCCTATACCCAGATTTGATATCTGGGAACACTGAACCCCTCTACAACCTACCTCTACCTCCCCCTGCCATCCTGTTTATCACATTTGATTATGTAAATCTTTTCTGTACATTACATTTTACAAATAAATGACATTTCTGAACATTTTTTGTTCTGTACAGGATGACTTTAGTCTGAATTTGGTCTTGACCTGTCATTGTCCAAGAACAAGATATCTTTGAGAATTAATAGCAATGCTTCTATTGCTGTCCTGATTGACAAGATATTGCCTTGGAATTCTCCTTTAAGGATAATCCATTGTTTTCTACAGATCAACCTTGGGAGTCTTTTAACACCATTAGTCCAGTTTGGCAAATTTGTATAGCAAGTTAGCTGTTAATATGTGATATACTTGAGACCATAAAAGTCTCAGGATTTCCTATAGATTTTGTGATGCATCTGAAGAATTGACTTGTGTTTAGTCTAAGCAGTTCAGCCACTTTCATTGACAAGCAGAGTAGTTTTGTGCCTAACTCAGCCTTTGAGTGCCATCATCTTACTTAAACCTGCATGTTATGTAATGTTGTATCTCACTACAGCCAAGCTGTGTAATATTGACACACATTTGGTGAGCACTGAACTGAATAGTTCCATTTGGTTGAATTTAATATAATCTTTATTTTTGACTAAATTAACCCATAACCTCTGACCCACGCAACATGTACATGTAGATCATCTTACCTTCTTATAGTTGGGATCATAATTTGTTGCTCCACTTCCTCCATAAAGACCTTCACTTGAAGGGCAAATGGCTCCTTGTGTTGGTCAAAGTTCGGGTCACTATAGTTGGGTGGTACTGGTGACAGGAAGCGGGGGCAGGCATATGAAAATGCGTCATCAAATGCTTGAGGTTCCCTGAAAACAGAATAAAATGTGACTGTAGAACAGGCTTAATCCTTAAATGAGACTGAAGAACAGCCTTAATCCTCTACCTAATCCTCTGCTTGAGAAGACCAGTGTTAACAAGAAAATGAGACTGTAGAACAGGCTTAATCCTTAAATACCTCACATCACATCACACTGTCCTGAGTGTATCTATACCTCACATCACACTGTCCTGAGTATAAATCAATTTGACCTCAACTGGTTGTCATGGAAACATCCAGTTTTAAAGCCTTATACCCAGATTTGATATCTGTGCTGTACACTGGGAAACGAGTCACATAAAGACTGACCCCAAATTATAGCACATTGAAGACTTCCCGTCTCTCATGCAGATATCCGGCTTTGATATCTGTGCTGTACACTGGGAAACGGGTCACATACAGAATGACCTCAAATTCAAGCACACTGACATTCCCCCTCCCCTCCCCTCCCCTGCCTGACCCTGGGAAACAAACCTTACGCAGATGGAGCCAACTATACAAGCACCCTGATGTCAGTGATTTACAGTCTCCTCTGCTTATCCTTACAGAGGGAGAATCCCCAAATAGTTGTAAATTAATTAAATGGTAGTTTATAACATGAACAACTAAGCTCACCTTCCAATACAGTATTAGATATGTTGGTGTCACACCTTCAAACCACTGCTAAAATACACACCTTTTATACATAGCCTAGATCTTGTAGAATTTCCATACCATTAGGCTATACTAATTATTTTCATTACCAACAGACTGTAGCAAGTGGGGGAGGCTTGGAACATGAATGCATCTTGTGGACAAGATCTCCACAAATATCTATCAAATTGTCACAAATTTAATTGTCTGTGCCAAGTTTCAGAGACTTCAGGCAGAACTTTACACAGTGAGTCAAATGTTGGGAAATGGAATACAGAACTTATGCAATTCATCCAGGTACCCTTTGAAACAGGGAATTTAAGCTGGTTGTCCTGCCCATAAACTGATACACTAGATTATTTACTGCATTACAACACATGCATTTAGATGTCTCAAAGTCATTTAGGTACCTTCCAATCTTATAGCTGATTGCACATTCCATGATAATAGAAACCTTGACTAGTTTGTGACAAGCTACTGAAATAGAATCAGTTCAACTGCACTTTTTCAGGTATCACACTAAAGCGCTAAAGCTATATATAATACTAAAGCAATGAGTATTCAGCAGCTTTCAGGATGGAATGAAGGTCAGGGTATGTACTGTGACAAGATCAACTGGTAGAAACATTATTACCTACCATAAACTAGAAGCATCCTGTGTGCATTTTAATGTATTCCAGTGTTCTAGACATACAGAGTGCAATCATTTCACTGTAAAATATGGTTACTTTGCATGTTGCATTGGCTTATAACCAGCCACCATTTGTGAGAGAAATTTGTGGTACTTGATAGGATCGGTACATAACAGTACTAGGTTGAAACAGATGGGTTACTAAAGATACACTGATAGGATGCCCTAGGGGTTAAATCCTAAGGGTTAGTTGGAGTGACACCCTAGGGATTATATACCTATAGTAATACTAATCAATGCGACTGTTACTAAGGGTTAGTTGATGTGACACCCTAAGGGATATATAACTATAGTACAACTTGTAAATCAACCAGACTGTTTCTAAGGGTAACCTTGGTGTGACACCCTAGTGGATATATACCAACTTGCAAATCAACCAGACTGTTACTACGGGTTGTTTGATGTGACAAGTAATAATGTAGTTGTAACTACTACCTTTGAGCATGACTATTCCTGTATGATGTTTTCTGATAATTTGCAGACAGCCTCAACATAAAAGAGTCTTTAACATTTCTCCTTTTCGTTACGTTACATGAGCCAGTGGAGAAAGAAAGGTCTGATCACAAGCATCTCATCTGCAGATGGTGCTACACTTACCCTTTCTCCATCCTTTGGATTTTCTCGCCATATTTCTCCAAGAGCAGAGCCTGCAGGGCCTCATCAATCCTCATAGGATGTAATACCAGACAGATGGCCAATAAATTCATAATCTGGTCATTCATCTTCTTAACCTACAGGCATAAAACAAATGGACATTAGGACATTTACAAACAAAACTGGGATTTAAAATTTGACAAGTATTATTCTCACTTCTAAGGTGCCTGTGGCAGTGACGAAGGGGGGGGGGGGGGGGGGGGTTAAAAGGCCTGACTAGCTGTTTACCCATTTATTGAGAACATCTTTAAATGTCAATTCAAGATAGTAAATAACAGGTTGTAGCTTTCCACTTATCATAGCAACTCTTTTGTCACAGGTTTGAGTTTGTACAAAGGATTTTCTAGAAATGAGCTTTTCACTTCTACACATATTTTTATAATCAAACATTCCTGATTTTTTAGGAGGTTGCAGCTTGTAACTCCAAACTTTATCACTTTAATATGATGAAACTAACCACATCAATTTGGTATTCATGGTGGAGACCATGTGGTTGGTTCTACTTCAAACTTAATCACTTAAAATATGATGAAACTAACCACATCAATTTGGTATTCATGGTGGAGACCATGTAGTTGGTTCTACTTCAAACTTAATCACTTAAAATATGATGAAACTAACCACATCAATTTGGTATGACCCAGAGGTGGATACCATGTAGTTGGTTCTACTTCAAACTTAATCACTTAAAATATGATGAAACTAACCACATCAATTTGGTAGGATCCAGAGGTGGATACCATGTAGTTGGTTCTCTGTATGTACAAGAGTATGCTGGTAAAGCTTCGGATAGCATCTTTATATCGACGCATCATCATGTAAGCAAATCCCACATAGTAGTATGTAGTAACCTGACAGGTGGGTACCTGTGTGTAACTGGTCTGTGTAGAAGGAATAAATACAGGTGAAGGATATATTGTAACTGGTCTGTGTAGACACACACATGTGTCATTGCCATTAGAACTAATGTGATTCATGACTTAACCCACCCTGACTAGTCAGCAGTATCTGACAGCCATGTCCAGGGGCATCAACATTGTGTGATTTAAAAAATGATTTCATTATATATCAGGGATGTACTTACATCTTGGCTGTAAACTGAGTTACATACATAATCAATCAAGCATGTCACTATGCTATTGTTATTTGCTGAAAATAACTATGTGATCACTGGGATGAGGGAAAATGTTTGTCACTCACCAGATCAACCACTGTAAACAACAGTTATCTAACTGACAAATTGTTGGTGAAACTAAAACCACCCTCTAGAAGCGATTCTATGGTCACAGATCCACAGTCAACACCATGAAGACTGAGATCCCAGTTGGAGAACACTTTAACCTTCCCAACCATACCATTAACGACATGTCCCTACAGGGTATTAATTCCTTAGGTAGCCGTCCTGACCTAGTATGAATCAGCAGAGAGAGGCTGTGGATGCAATGCCTTTGCACCATTCAACCTCATGGGCTCAACATTCAGGAAGGACATGACAAACTTTTCTTGTGTCTCCCCCTCCTTCTCCCCCTCCTTCTCCCCTTGTTCCCACCCCCCCCCCATCACTCCTCTTCTCATAGCTCTCTTCCACCCTTTTTTATCCACACCTTTCTGTCTTTGTCCTTCTCCAGTTTATTCCCTACCCCTTTCCTTAATCCTCTCTTTGTCTCTCAACTGTTTATCTCCTACCTCTCCTCTTCCCCTGTTGCTTTCTTCTCTCCATCCCTTGTCTACTAATTCCCTTACATGTATCTCATTGTGTTCACCGTGCTCATTAACCTGTGTGTATTTTGTGCGTGTGTTTGTCCCTTCTGTTACTGTTGTCATTTAGCCTTTGAAGAAGATCCTGCTAGGATCGAAACGTCAGGCCAACTTATTTTTACACATTCTCTTACACAGGCTCTCTAGTGGATAAGCAGTTTGCTAACAGTTTTATTTTATTTTGACAAATTGATAAGCGATTATTAATCAAAATCCGTTGCTTGACCTCTGATTAAAAAACATACATTTGACAGTGGGAGAAGTCAACTACTAGAATAGGTCAGTGATGGCTGCCGGAGAGAAGTAACAAGGATGGAATATGCAGAAAGAGAAATTAATCATTTAGCATGTCATCCCTTGACTTCAAATGGCAATCAAACTCATAAGTGTCTTTAACTTCATCCCAATGGTTGTATCAGTGATAACACTTGAAAAAATCAGAGCAAGATCTGATTCATTAACCAAACCTTTTTTAAAACTTATAAAACATATAAATACCGTAAAAGTTTCACCTTTTTTACTCTGTTTGCCTATTCCACAAGACTTTGAGCTTTCCTTGCATTTGACTATACATTGGCAGTGCTCAGTACTACGCAATGGATTGCTATTCTTGGAGAAGTGTGTTCACGCGATGAGATAAGATCTTGTCTACTTCTCATTCAACAGTATGTAATTGCACTTACCTGCTTATCAAGTTCAATGTACTCCAGCACTTTTATTGCTTGGAAGTAATCACCAAGCAAGGAGTGGAGACGAAGAAGGCCAATCAGACTGAAGTATCCAAGCATCTTATAGAGGGGATGTCTGCCAAAATCACCTCCCAGTATGTCAGGGTCATCTTAGGGAACAAAGAAAATCAAATCTTATGATTAATATTTGACAGCATATTACCCTATATCAATGGATGCCATGTTCATCTATAGAAGGCTACAAAGCTGCTTCTCAGAAAGGATGAATGACTTCACAGCAGTCATAGGTTTCTTTGGGTCAATTCAATTTTAAATTACCAGATTTCATATCTCTGAGAATCTAGCAGTCAAACATCTACCCTACATTTACGGATTAGGAAAGAAAATGACAAATTTGGTAGCGTTGTGTAATGCAGTACCCCAACTACCCTATAAGCTATTTCATTTACCACAAACACTAATACATTTGCAGCTTACAGACTTCTCATGACTCTAGCAGTCTGACTCTAGCAGTCTGTGAACCTAGCAGTCTGTGAACCTAGCAGTCTGTCATCTACCCTTCATTGCCCATATCAATAGATTCATGAAGGGGTCAGTTTATTATCACTCCTGCTTTAGAAGCAACATTCATCATTGCATATACCATTTGTATCTTTGCGCATGTGCAGCTCCGTACTAAACAGTGCACTACAATCTGAAGATCACCATAGTGACCTCAGTCACTGACCCAAGTGCTGGTCAAGGTCATTGCAGTGTTTAAACTGCAGAGCTGGGAACTAAAGAAACCCTCTTTGAGGTACACCATACATATTTACAATATACATAGGAGCTTACCTCCTTTGCCATACATCTCCAGCTGAGCATTAATGTTACTCTTGTCTACTAGTGAGTGTAGAACATTCAAGACACTGTGAACGTTCCAGACCTACAAACAGAAGAAAAGGCATTCAATTACAAAAAGGATTTCTCACTAAACTGAACTGAAAAGATGACTCTTGCCCTTCAGGAAACCAACCTAAATTCTATCTCTTTCAAAGAGTATCTTTTTCCATTTTTCCAGAACACAATCCAACATTGGCCTATTGAAGTACATTAAAGTAAATTAAATGAACAAATTACCTGGATGGAATATTCCCAGAAGACTTGAAGAAATTATGAACATGCAAGGATAACCCATTTCTATTACTAGGCTTCTCCTCAACATTATGTTAGGCTCATATATCTTACTTCCTTGAGGCTCTACTTAACAAATCAAATTGCTGATTGATGTGTTACTACTAAGACATCCATCATGTTATGTACTTTCTTTACCAAACAAGAAATCAAATCAATTAAGGAAGAAAGTCACATTTACATATTTTTTGAGGACATGAGGACATTGCAACAGAAAACTCATTTCAAACCCAAAGGAAAGTACAGTCCAACTAGTTCCAGTAGAGGGCAGCAATTAAAAAGTATATCTTCACATTCATAAGTCAGTTAAATGGAAACAAAACCACAAGCTATGGAAATTAACTTGGGTGATGCTATGTTGCTGTCTTTGCTATGATGTCATCATGCCATTATTTACAACATGGCAGATTGTGACTTACCGCCCTGTGTTCTGATTTTCTTTGTTTTATCACCTTATTTTGTTGCATGGGTAAATTACTTGTCCTTAATGTGACATCCTCTCTTTTTATCAACTTGATTATCTTTGATTATATCTTGATATATCTGGATTATATCTTGATATATCTTGATTATATATTGGTAATTCTCACACTTACAGTACTTGGTCATTCTGTGATGTCATTGTTTATCATCATCATCATTGCATCATGTAATTATTAAATGTTCATGGTTTACCTCTTAACTTGCTGACCCGATTTAACATTTTGATTTAGTGTTGACTTAATTTCTAGTCTATTCTTATCTTGGAGAGCACTTTGATTTAGCTTACTTGTCGACACATTTCATTTAGATGTTAATTTTTCTTGCAGCAAAGACCGCCGATGGTTTCAGACTCATCTACAATGGTACTGTGTTATTACTGTCAACCCCAACGTCATCACATCTTTTTGTTTTAATTAGTTTTGTTTTACTGATTGACCAGGAGGTAAAAATGCCATCTGCATTTCAACATGAGAATCTTACTCAGGATCAGTAGCAAGTATATCACACCTTCAAACTGTCTCTGCCAACTCGACACTGGAAACTAAAGTTACCTAAAGATTATCAAATAAAATTGTGGCCTCTCATATCAAATGCTTTCAAGAAGGCTGCTTATTTCTTATTTAATATGGCTTTTTTCTTATTAGTTTGCTGCCTACAAATTATTCTCTTATCAACCCTCTTCAGTGTCCAGAAGCTGTTAGGCAACTTGATATAAATCTGACACTTTGCTTACCTTGGGAACCTGACGCAGAAATGTAAGCTCCTCATTGGTTTTGTTGGTGATCTTTGATCTGTACTTGCAAAAATCTTGAAACTTGATAAACATGGAAAGAAGGACATTAACATTGATACTAGATAAGATGACCCAGACTTAAAGAATAGAGAGACATTACTTGCTGCTTAACCATTAACGTAGACAAAGTGAATGTTCGCAAATGTTTTGATTATATCAATCTACTGATGGCCATGGATGGGGACTTCCAAAGGCCGTACATGACTGTAAACTGCCACTAGTGCTATAAAACAAAGCATATTATTCACATTGGGTAGAGCATGTACTTTCCAATCTTAAACTGCCACTTGTGCTATAAAACAAAGCATATTATTCTCATTGGGTAGAGGATGTAATTGACATCTTAAACTGCCACAAGAGCTATAAATCTAAGTGTATTGCATGTATTTACACAATCAATATGAGGTTACAATGCTACTTTATTTAATTGTAGTAATTCCGAAAGTAGATTAAAGTTAGAAGCTAAAAATATGACTAACACCTCTCCATGTGTAAAGAGACTGGCCTAAGCTAGGCCCCACTATGGCAATCACCTATACATGAGGATACACTAACATGAGGCCTTCATCAAACACTGACCATGTCAATCACTTTTTTGATTAATTAGTTCCCTAGTAGGTAATCTATGGCAAAGAGACACAATGAATTGTCTTTGCAGTAATTATCCAGTTTACAGATCTGTATATCATCTAACCTGATAAATAAATTCATCAATAATATCCCAGAGCCACTGGTCTGGAAGCTGCAAACCCACTGGACCCTCGGCACCTGTCAATAAATATAAGTCAAGGGTGACTGTGAGAATCTAACATTAATAAGTGAAAGCTAATCTAAAACTTAAAACAGTAATGGAGATTTACAAAGCAGTAGATGCAACTTAAAGGAATAAAGAGCTTTGTGAGTTATGCACTGGCTACTTACTCCTGCAATGTGCCAGCCTGACGGTACACATACTGTATGAAAGAATTCATATCTTGCCACGACATGTATGGCAGAGAACAGCTGAGTACAGGGAAGAGAGCTGTACCTGAATTAGGAGCATATGTTACCCTGATACTACTACAGACCATCAAGAAGTGTTTCCTTTATGCTGACCCACTGGATACAGGAATGAGTAGAGGTGATACAGTGTTGATGAGCAGATACTATGTCAGTATATTGATTATGCAAACATTGTGACATGAGCTGAATAATTCCATCAATGTTTGCTCCACCAAGCTAAAGGTTGGAAGATGTAGTTTATTGGAATCGTCAAAAAGTACAAAATTGGCATTTATACCGAGCCCTTGTTTCTTTTTGTTTCTTGTCCATTTACAGAATGTACTTGGAAACACTGATGCTGCAATGCTCAAGGTTTCAATACCAAAACACCTACTTTGCTTCAGTAGTAGAATGTTTTAACCTACACATGAACACATCAGCAAGGAGACACCTCCATCTCCTGGTAGAAATATTGTCTGCTATTTGGTGGAACTTTGAGGCTTTGGTTCTTGTTCCAAAGAAACTGTAACGTTCAGGTTGATAGATATGCTAAGGCCACTCACACATAACCTAAAAGCATTACAAGTAATGTTTAAACTTCAAAGATACAATTGATCTACTATAAGCCCATTTAATCTCATGACCTGCACAATAGCGATTAATGGATATATAGCTGTACAAAGTGATAACTTCTAGAACCATGAGATGAACAATCTTCCAGGTCTCTTAAAGGCTTCCGTATGCAAAGAATGTCACTCTTCCTGCTGAAAAGCTCTATTAAACTTACTCAGAATGTAGTTAAAGAAGTTACAGTAGTTGTAGTAAGATTCAAACCGCTGCTCTTGGGAAGGTCCAGACTAAACAAAATAAGAGAATAGATTAATTATTTGAAAGGTAATATACCTGGTTCTAACCAGACGCTACAGAAACGTCATCACCCATTGTAAGAAACAACAAGAGCATCAATGATGCAGTATCTCAATACTGGAAGTTCTAATTTCGATTCCTAATTTCATATCTTTGCTCTGTCTCTACAATTATCAATATCAATCATGGTACAACAAATATAGAACTTGCATTTACACTACTTTGCCACAAAGTCTCTGCAGGTTACACTTCATCCTGCGAGTGTTGCCTTTGGCGTCATTGCCTGTTTGTCGTTGCAAGGTTTAGTAATGTCATAGAATATTTAAGAACTTGTTTTTTATGTGGTATCCTTCATCTTGGGTCAGTCTCTGTTGGACTTTTTGGTCATATAGTTTGACGTCAATGACAACGGCCAAATTAGAAGTGGCGAACAACTCGACCATATTCTAGATGCCTGCCTTGAGAAAGCTAGGCCTATCGACCTATGTTACTGTAGACTGTAGTGGTGACTACCATCAAAACTGTGTCCACTTCCAAGTAGTGTTCAAACGATTATGCATAACAGAAAATACCGATTATTTTTTTCATCATCGTACCGATTCCGATTATTTGAAAAAGAGAAAATATCCCGTTTATACGAAATCGGCAATAAAGTTTGTGATAGAAACAATTATTGTTGTGATTTTTACAAGGCTCTTAGGTATCCTTTTGTTTGTACCAAATCACCTCTGGAGTTTCTCGGAAAGAATATTTTTTTTGTTTTACAAATTTCCAAAATACGAAAATATGACATCCTACCTAGTCACCCCTGTGTTAAGCGAATGGCCTAACCACCTCGACGTGTATGTCACCTGTTAATGGCTTGAAATGGGCTAAGAATATTTACTCAAAAAAATATCCATCTCAAAAAGCATCTCAGACAAACCTTCCATCTTCAATCTTTACCAAAGTGTAAATTTTAATTACATATTGCCTACATTCCGACATTATTTTGTACTTATTTTCAGTATTATACCGTTTATGAACAAATAGAAATGTTACGAACTTGAAGTTAACCGTAGCTATTCATTACCTATTTAACTCCATTCAAGTTCAATTAGAAATGTATGCTCAGGACAATCAAACTGAAAAGCAAATTGTACCATCGTAACTTGTTTAAAATTACTCTAGAATGTTACCAGATTGATGTAAAGAAAAAATAACAACTAGAAACTACTCCAATTAAAATACAACATTCCCTCTTTAAGACATAGCACATACCTTCCAAACAAATGTCGATTTCCAGCAAATTGGAAGTTGTAAACTAAGCTACGCATTTTTTTTTTTTTTTTTGCAAACCGATGGTTAGGCTACATTTCCCATTGACTTAGTGTGGTTGTTAGGCTAACATGTGGTCGAAGTTTGCAGTATTTCATGGATATTTTAGTTCGAGCTAACTGCGTCACAATTTCAGCGAATAAAGAGATGCTTAGGCAAGATTTTCCCGTTGACTACGTGTGGTGTTCGGGTACCATGCGCGACGATAGCAGCAAGGAAAATATGTAAAAACCTACGCAAAGTTTTTTTTTGCAAAACGATGGTTGGGCTACAAATTAAATGCACTACGTAGCATTCAGCAGTACAACAATGTGTATATGTAGTTAGCATGCAATACACTAACAACAGTACAGAAAATTGGTCGCGAGGGAAGCCATTTTCGTATATCTAACATGTAGCTGCCATAGCCAATCTGCTACAAACCAGACTTGGAGGCGGGGCTTAATCATCAAAAACAGGGCAACGTGGGCAAAAGTTCCCTACAAACAAGTTTTGGAGCGTGTGCAAAAAAGGGTTGCAACAACTGTGTTTCAGCCCAATTTGGACATAAATAGGTGAAAAAGTCATAGAATGAGATAAAATTCTCGAATAAAAAATAGTAACTTTTGTTGGCCTATATGATATATGCTTGCTCTGGAAATTCCAGAGAAAAAGAACTTTGTATGAAGACGCTGAAAATTTTTTAAGAGAAGAGAGAGTCCCACTTACTGTTACAATATCTCTATACATGTAATGTATTGAGATAAAAATGGCTTAACACAAAGGACAGTAAACAAGTTTTATAAACCATGAAAATATGCTTTTGACTTGTGGCTTTAATTCCAAAAACTTTACTTCCAATATCAGGCTACTAAAGGGAACTGCATTCGTTCTTACATGGTACTACTACAGGCTACTAGATACACTCATTTATGTAATCAAGCTATGGACTAGTTTTTATTTTTTTTTATATATTTTAGATAGGACATGGTTTCATACCATTGCTACTGTAAATAACCATCTATTTCACTCCAGGTTGCCATTAGTTATTTATTAATGAAATGTAAAACTGTTGTGGAAGTATATCTAAAAGTTGTTATTTTTACAAATTAAAGGGAATAAATAAGTTCAATACAGGCCCTATGCCAAGCTGGATAATGTCTGTTGGGTCAGATGGAAGACATATTGGGACACAAACACAAGAAATACATTTGTGTATCAGAGCAGCATTGTGATGCAAACACTTACCTGTGTCCTGGCAATGATGTGTCTGTAAAACAATTCCTTGTACAAAATCAGAAACACATGATCTGAAACAGATAAAGAAACAGAAAATTGACCAAATTTTTTGTTTTTAATATTGTTAGTTGTTAATAACGAAGTTGTAGCATTGCAGAGGTGGCTACGATGCTGACACAATGTGAAATCTTTAAGAGCATTGCCGAGCAGACCGTTTGAAATATATATCCTGCTGTAAATGCATATAGTACAGTACATCTAACACTCACTCAGCTCTGCAGAAATGTACAGATGTTAACAAACAGTTGCTTATAAATTATGTTTTGGGCAGTGGGACATTAACAGTATTCAGCAAACTTAGGTCATAGGTCAGATAGGGATCAATCTGGGATGTTGTCTACAAGTACATGAAAATGTCTTTCCCTCCACTGTAAAGAATACATGTTGAACACTGTTGCTCAGAATTGTCATGAATAGATCATAAAAGATGTTCAGAAATTTTAGGGTCAGAGGGTCAACTACAGTATAACAACATTTCAGGTCAAATGTTTCCCAATACTTGACTCATTCTGGCCACCTATGGACTAATATGCACTCAATATTACTGTCTTTTTCATGATTAATTGTAGAATATGGCGATGGGTGTTCACTGGGAAGAGGGTCAATGGGGGAACAGTCCTAAACATTAAAGGTTGATAGGCTAGGGAGATGGTAAGGTGCAATAGCAGAATTGAGGCAGGTAAAAACAAGAAGAAAAGTAAATTCATATACTGCGAATCAGATACTTATTTTGTCACAGCAGAAGTAAGCAACATGCTTTGCAATGTGAGCAGTTTGTTTCTTGGTTTACCGTTTTTCCAAACCTCCAAAGGTATTACTCAAAAGTGAAACCATCGCAACATTTTCTACCAAATGAAGGTTATGTGAGCCAGTGATTAATCAATTGAATTTGATTCTCAAATATTTGAAATTGTCATATAAGTAAAAGTGGACTGTTATGAGATTCCATATCAATTAACAAATCAACTGGCAAACAATGCTTTAAAGAGGTAGTAATGTACTTTGTAGTATTAATCTCAAATAAAACCATATCTAACCATTTCCAACTATTTGGACGATATTCTCTGCATCTGGCCACGGGGAATTCTTGAAAAACCTCTCTGACAACTTGTTGAAGCTGTAAAGGAAGAAGGAAACAGCAAGTAGTAAAGTAAGATTCCTTGCTGTGCTGTACAGTAGGTCTAAGTAGTACTATGCACTGTTGACATTACTCTAGGACTGTGTCATCATACTGCAGACCGTACAATACTGTACCATTTGATTGGGTAGAAGTTGAGAAAAGGGAAAAAGGGTCTAGCATCTTCAACTCTGTGTATAGTACCATTGCTGAGGCTGTAGTACATATTTGCCCCAGTTCACGTTTGTTGAAAACCTCCAAATTAGTACGTATATCCCTGTATATATGTCCAAAATTTTACATTATAACCTCTTACTTCCCTGACAATAACAAGTTTACAGTATTCATTACAAGATTATATTGATTTTTTTCTGTCCTCAAAAGTGTCAAAGAGCGCCAACAATCCTGAAGTTTTATAAGCCAGAAGACTGAGGTGAAATTAGCAGTGCTGGCTGCTGGCACCACTCAATCTGTGATATCAGAACTATATATTCATGTTCATAGCACATGCTCACATTTGATAGATTCATCCATTCATGGTTAACCCTGCAAAACAATGCCTATGAAAACATTACTGACTCATGACAGCAAATGCTGATACAGTATATCTGATAGGCTGCATTTATTCATGGTTAACCATGGTTAAATGACTTACTCATGTTCATAGCAAGTGGTGACGTCTGAAACATTGCCTTCATTCACACTACGTTGGAAGAAGACAAGGAAATTCTTGATTTCTTCTGGTACGATGTAGGACTTTCCTGGTTGATAGTTCTGTTCAAAGTTAAAATCTTGCTTCGGATCACCTGCAAGGTAGAAAAACATCATTACATTTCAGAACATGGGTCTGTTGGACTAGGATGAGACAGTGCATAGTACTACTTAGACCTACTGTATAATTATTTAAGGAATGATAGCTTGAAACCTCAAAAAGATATAAATATGGAAATCATTTTGTTAGATCAGTCACATGTTGTTAAATTATTTACTAAGATAATTGTCTCTGTATGTGATAACTGTAGAAAGGTTACTTTTGAAATTGTTTTCATTGTCAGCTCTGGAATTAATCTTTTTTGATGAGAATTAAAGTTATTCTAAGGTATACGAATGAATGAACTTTATGATGGAGTGGTTTTTGTGGATAAAAAAAAAATTCAGACGTATTTAACCATATAAATAAAATAAAATATTTAATAATATAAAAATTCAGAGAAAACATGAATACCAGCAATAATGGGAAAGTAAAGATTCAATGGAACAGTATTTTTACTGATAAGTATATGAATGGTCTATTTTAACTGCACAATATTAAACTGATGAAGGCTGCAAGAAATGATTTCACTGCAAACTGTATTGTATATAGCCTCATATTATTACAGTAGTTGTATTATTTTGGTTGATCTTTAGAAACAGTGGGTCAGACCATTGAGAAAATTAAATTAAACATGTTAAACCTAATTTTTCCTTACTTTGAATGTTTTTATTAATTTTTGGAAATAGTTTACATTGATTTAAGTTAATACCAACACCTTTTTAAGGAATAATTGAGGCCAGATTTTGAAAAAGATGGGGCTAGATTTTGAAAAAGATCCGGCCGGATTTTGAAAAATATCTGGCCGGAACCGGAAATTGCTCACTATCCGGCCGGATAGTCCGGCCGGACCGGATATCCGGTGCATCCCTATACATGTGGCTACTAAGCACTACTACTGTACAATATATTACATTCTATAGATGACAAATATAATCTTCCTGCATCAGGGCAAAGTATCTTGCTTTTTTCAATACTGATAGCCTCCTAGGAATGATCATTTTAATATCATAATTTGATTTTCATAACAAGGCAATGACTTCTGAGGTACTCACCTGTATGAAATCTGTCATACGCATAAGGGTCCACCTGACAGAGATGAGAAACAAAAGAAAAACCAATCACTGACAAAGCAGACTTAGAGCACTTACAGTACAGTAAGTTTTTCAGCATGCAAACTTCTGAATCCTTGGTGTGAGGGGAGAATTTTTTGCTACTGTGGCATTTTGTACATTAATGTGGCATTAAAAGAAAGGCAAGACAATGGCCAGGCCTTAGATATATGTTTTAAACTAATACAAACACAGAAATTTCAGAATTAATTTATATATATTCCTTTGTTTGCAGACACAGTCATCCCACACATTTCAGAAGTTTAATATTTGTTGACCAGATTTATTGAATCAGCTTTACTAATCAGCCAAACAATAGCTAGGCCTAGGCTATGTACTCATGAAATTACATCATACATGTTTACTCTGGCCAATTAGTTTGGCAGACCTGTCTGGCAATAGGCCTACTCGGTCTTTGGTAAATACTTCGCAAATCTACCTTAGAACTGTGGAATTGCAACCGATTACCTATATAGTCAGTATTGCTAATTTCGGAACACTGCGAATTTCGCACACCCCTAAGAAATGCATGACACCCTACAGGAAGAGCCAAATTTCACCAACAAGTACGAAGCTACAGTTATTTTCTCTCCAAAATGACCCATGTGCAAGTAAATACTTACATATTTGTCAATAAAATGACGGAGATCTATGAAGTCTGTTATAATTACTGAAAGAGCAACTGCGCCACCAATTTTATCACCAGCGCCACACTGTGGGACTGTGTGCCCGAAAATTCGCAATACTCTAGCAAAGAAATACCAGTTCCACAATCACAAGAATCTTCGTGGAATACAACGTGAAAACAGTTTGCAGGAAAGAAAGTTTGGCCGTGTATCGTACTATAACATACTTCTCCCACCATATCAAGTATATTTTCAGGTGATTTATACCAAATAGATATAGTTTTGGGGTGTTTTAAGGCTTAGGTGTCCGGAAAACGAAGTGCCCATGCTACCTAACGTAAGGCCACACTAGGGCCTGTACTGTGTATACTCTCGAGGTTAGGCGCTTCAATACCGTTAATGTGTATGTTAGGATGGGCATGAAATACTGACATGTGTTACCTAATGTTTGTGTTATTACTGTTTCAAATATATAGATATGAGTAGAACTAGCGAATACGGGAACGAGCGAAATAGCAGACTAATTACCTCTTTATCTCCATGACCAGAGTAAGCCATTATTTGTCGAATTTCTTACTACTTTCGTTATTTTAGGAAATGCCAGATGGTTCACTTCTTGTTCGAAAACCACGAATTTATAGGTGACGGTGACCACACAACAATCAATGAATATGCTACATTTAGCAAAATTGACGCCGAACAAAACCATGGAATGCCTAGAAGGCAATAAAAACAAGAAATGGAAGAAGACGTACGGCAAACCAGGGACCCAAAGGAATGGTTTTAAAAGTTTAACAAAGGATCACAACTGGCAAATGGCAAATCTTAAAACACACTACATCTTCATTTCGTAATAGTTGTTAATATGAATTATGTGGCTACATCATAGAAATTTAACTAGGAAGAATGCTGACACAGTGTTTCGCCATATGTGTTTAAAGATTAAAAGATCTGCTTTATTGGCTCCAACTATATACTCTATAGCTAGGAACGTTTTGTGATTACGTCATCGACCGTCCACGGTCGTAAATCGACCTCAGGCTCTAAAATTAGCCTAAATAGCTTCTTAACACCATTAGGCCCTTTGTGTAAACATTGTGTGGAAATATGTTCATGTCTACATTGTAGTTAATCATACAGCGTTCACACAAATACCCTCATACAAAAAAAAATATGTGGCAGGCGTTGCAGACTAATTGGTAAAAGAAAAGGTCATTTTACGACCAAGGTAGGTCGATTATGTAATCTCAAGAAACATTTCCATGATAGTGTGCTATAGTTGGGATTTATACAGCAGACCTTAAAACAATAAAGCCTTTAAAAATGTGAGGGCGTTGCATTGTACGGCAAAAGGCCAGCTCATTTTTAAGTCTTAATACATACATTGTGCATTCGACTTTGAAATTGAATTTTCATTTTACACATATTTTTTCGAAAGAATAGGTGTATTTTTCACAACAGAGATGATGTTATGGCGACCAGAGTGGTAAGTACCATACTCCTGACTTCGCGCCATCTTTGAACACTTGTTCCTTTGCCTCTAATGACTCGAGCAAGTGAAGTGTTTTATGCAACTTTTAATGTCTGGAAAGTGTCATTTCCGGTATCTGAGAGGCACATGACAACAATTTTCTTGATTGTATTATTTTAGTGCTCCATTCGGATTGTGTCATAGTTGTCCCTGGAAAATGCCGTGAAAGAGTAACCCTCCAGCGCCCCCCTCCCATGCACACCTACTTTTGTGTAATACTTCCATATTAGTCTGTGCATGCAGTTCTCAGTGTAATGTTGATGTTGTAGTAGTAGTTTATGCAGGATAACAGATCCCACCTTATAAAATGAGAGTGCAAAAAGTTTGATGCATGTCTACATTCAGTCACATTCCTCAAAGGATGAGATATTAGCACAAGTAGTGGATTGAGTGTGTCGTTTGTCTACATATATGTCCGCACATGGTTAGTGAATATCATTAGGCATAGTTGAATAAATTTAGGTAAATCGCCCATAAAGTAACGGTCCAGAACATACCTGGCTAGGCTGAGTAGGATTTGGCCTACCTCAAAACTCAGATTAATGACTAGACCTATATTGCTTATGACCTTTTGCCACATTTCCAGTGTTGGGATGATGTTGCAAATGGAGGATGTGTTTGAGTATTTTTACAATTCTACATATGTTAATAGACTGAAATATTCTAGGCTTAAGTTATGACCTAGGCTAACCTATGTTAGACCAGCGGCAAGGCTGCGTACATACGCACTAAGTTAGACTAAGCCTACTTTCCTAGTATTGGATTGTTAGTGTTAAGCCCATGACATCATAACCGTCATCCCATGGATCTATCGTAAGGGATACAATGTTAAGTAAAATGAAGTGGTGTTTATTGTTGTCATTAGGCTTTAGTCATATCGCATCCGAAAGGACAGCCGTAGCCGGTCTGAGAAATTATTTTTCCCACTTCGACGCGGCCACATTAGCATAATGGGCGTGGACTATCGGTCGTTGTTACGGCTTATTGGTTTGGGTGCTGAAAGTTCTCAATTAAGTTTGATTTGATTTGATTTGATTTATTTGTTTTTCACGTGTAAATTTACAGTGTGAAGGAAGTCTTCCAAAAAGCGTACAACAGCTTAACAAAGTAGAAGACTCCCTGTATA
>KN882431.1:161219-177807 GCA_000934455.1 Apostichopus parvimensis | reverse complement strand
ATCAGGGGTGAAATAATATTGGTAAACCATGTTTCCGTAAAACCGATTATTGAAAATTTTTCTTGTAGTAATGAAATAAAAGTATTTATTTCGTCGAAATTTTGGTTTAAACTGCGGCTATTATGGTGGAAAATCGAAAAACTGGAATGAGATTCTACACCATTAAAAGAGTTAATGTCATAATACCTGCAGGTGATATTGTCTGCAGGATTAATGTCATCAGTCACTCTAAAATTCGGACCAGTCGCTGATAGCGTCGCCATCAGTAATAAATATATAGTCAATTCAATCATTATTGCGGCTTTTCAGTGTTCCTAGGGGTGGAATTCCTCGCTTTGCTGAGATTAGGATGGAACGTCTTTTTCTTCAGTCGAACAGTTCTGAATTCCCCCTCACCAAGGGACAATGTTTCCTTAATCTGATGAGGAATTTCAGTGGCTCTGTTGTTGCGATCGAGATTATTGGTAGTTTTGTTGTTACCTCGGGCAGCTTTATCTTTGGCCGGTTTATTTTCTCCAGTTGCTTTACTTTCTGCATCCCGTGGGATTTGTGATGTTGTTCGTTGTTTACCCTCGTTACGTGTCGTTGTATTATGGTCTCGCTCCTTTGTTGTCTCGTTATGCTCCGTATCACTATCTTTTGTCTTGGATAAGTCCATGACTTCATCTCTTGGTTGATCATCGTGTTGGACGCTGGCCTGTGTAACCGTGTCTTTGCTTGTTGTTATGAGTTGGTTGTCGTTACCATGGTTACATGTCAGGGATTCTAGTACACGTACCAGTATAATGAATAGTATAGTACAGAGGGACATTGCTATTTAGGCAAAGTTATAGTTAATACAGACGCAAGTGACAACTGTTTAATAAAATGGGTAGAATATTTCAAGTCCGTAACAATACCCAGTAGCGTACGTAAACTAATGATGAAAGCACGTAGGCTCCTTACTGCCGTTTAAAAGGGGGTTCATTTATAAATGAACAAATAATTTAGAATGATGGATACAACAATATGGGGCACAATACAATACATGTATCTTTGTAGTAGGATTTTAGCATTGAAAGGTCAGTGGGCCTACCTGGTGTAATATGAAGTGACACATTTACTTTAACTTTTTCGCCAGAACTTGTCAAGGACGATAATCAATACCACGGGAGGTTCATTTATAACTTTTCCAGACCCTGCTGTCACGACCGTAGCACAAATCCTCAAAAAGCATTGGGGGGAGGGGGAGGAGGGGGGGTTGCATGCACTCTGATCCGATGCTCTCACATGCATGTTGTCGAGACTCATACATCGAAAACTTTTTTGGGTGAATGGTCCTCGGAGGGGCATCAATGCCCCCAACGTCTCGGAGAGCATGTAACTCTCTAAACATTCTGCTGACGCCACTTAGTCATGTTTCTGTCTCCTCCCGATTTAACTAGAAAACGCAAGCGGCAGCGATATGAGCTTAATTATCCATGTATAGATGACAAGAATACTTGTTTATTGGTATCAGTTATCTTGTCTTTAAAATTAAAACATTCTGCAAATCATACTTTGTTCGTAGCTGAGTATATTATTAAAGAGCTATACGTACGTACGTACAGCCAGCAGCATGGTGTCATAATCGCGATGTGACTGCTAGTACAGTTCATGTGGACGTGCATCTCGAAGTCGAAGTCACAAACTTGCCGGCCTGTGACGTATTTCGTAAGCCACGCCCATGTGGCCGCGTCGAAGTGGGAAAAAAATTTCGCAGCCGGTCTAGGGGCCTAGGCTATCTATATCCAGGGTCCAGTGAATAACAATACAGTAGCTGAGAAGACGACACAAGTAAAGTAATTATATTCCTATGCAATTGCTTTTCATATCGCTTCCTAAAAATTACCTGTGAAACTGCAGTCCACTGCCACATATTTGACGATTTTTGCACCCAAATGCGGCACACGATATCACCATTTCTAGCCTGATTATGTCAACTTTATCACTTTATTTATGTCACAGACGTAGTGTTTGTATTACGCGCCGGTACTGCCGTACAAGCAAAGCGCCACCAACTGGATGAGTGGCTTCAGATTAAGACGTATGACGTCATGCTTCCTACTTCAATTTTCATGGGCTACCTGTTCCTCAGAATAACTGCGTTATAACCCGTTCTTTCCCTTAGCAATGTAATAATCTGCTTGCTTTGTATCACTGTTCTTGATGGTATCCAGTAGCTTACTCTCTGGACTATTGATCGGCAAAATATAGAATCAACTAATAGGGAATCGTGCAGTCACTGCATGGGGTGATTATAATTGCATGGAAAATAAACAGGAATTCACACGTAATCGGGCATTTTTCGGGGCCGATACAGAAAACGATAATCTACTTATGGAATTGTGAAGCTGTTGAACATATTCCCAACCCCCGCAAGTATAACATTACGGCAGTTTAGCATGATAACAACATCGCTGTGAGGCTTATAGTGCTTCACTTCCTCCATGCAGGATCTGATCTGTAAATCAGATGAGCATACATTTAGGGTATTCTTCTTCTTCTTCTGTATTCTTCAAGTTATCTACGATAAACCCCCAACGTACCCCCCGCCCGCACACACACACACATGCATCCGTGTCACCCCTCCCTTACCAGCCACAGCCATAACATGGCAGTAGTTTGAACACAATCATTACCGTATAATCATTATAGAGGTGACTTTAGGCACACAATTACATATATAGATATAGATAGATGGGTTGAATGTCATTCAAGAATGCTCTGTTATTCATATAAAAATTAAATGATAGTGTTTGGGTTGAGTTATGAAAATTGATAAAGCAATGGATTAACGTATAATAAGTTAGAGACATGCACTAAGGATTCGACGTCGTTGTCATTTTATGAGTAAAGGAATGTTTCAGAGATTTACATATTATTAAATGTGTATATCTTCAAACCAAAATAGAGCTATTAAACATCACTAGCACACAAAACGTTCCTTTTAAGGGCGCTATTGCATATGAAGACTAAATTTCTGCCTAAAGCTATGATATGCCTAACTTAGGCGTTAGAGCCGATATGATTAATACCCTTCCCTTTCCCATCGTCTCCCACTTACATGGGAGACGCAAAACCAACAATTATCATTAACTTATGTATTAGAGGGATTTGATTTATAACAACTCACCATCTTCATACCCAAACCATTTCCCCACAGCATCAATTATGTTACACGGGAACAGCAACTTCTCAAGCAATCTTATTAATTTATGTGATAAAGACGCTTTTGGTGAATTACCCCAACCACGACCCTTACCCTAAGCATGAGGAGAAATGATTTCATTTTTTCACGAGTTTGATTTATGTTCATACCGGAGCAGACTCGAATATTAAAAGTAAATCAACTTTTCATATGTTAAGTCACGTAAACGATAAACAAACGCTTGTCATGTTAAAGTGTTGAAATTCATTCAGGCTTGTATCGTTATCATAACGTTATGTGGACACCGCTGAGGATATTCGATGTGTCAACTTCAGTAAACGAAGTACATCGGTGAAATCCGTGACTTTGCAATCTCTTTTTATTTAATTATTGTTATGTATAGTGAGCAGTGTGATAAGAATAAGTTAAGATTTTGTTATTCCTCAACAAGTGTTTGTTCCCATGCCGCGTTCAGTTTGACATAAGTATCAATAAGTTTAACGAAAGAAGCGAAAGAAAATCAAGATATTTCTTGAATTCTATGATAATATTAAAGTATTGTTTTTAAAGAACTGAAAACCTTGACACAGGAGGAGCTTTGTGATATGTAACTGGTCAACTACTGCTTAGCAACAAACGACTAACTCCAAATACGGCATAGCAACAGATGACTCACTCCAAATACTGCATATCAACAAATGACTAACTCCAAATACTGCATAGCAACAAATGACTAAACCCAAATACTGCATAGCAACAACTACTCCAAATACTGCATAGCAACAAATGACTAACTCCAAATACTGCATAGCAACAGATGAATCGCTCCAAATACTGCATAGCAACAAATGACTAACTCCAAATACTGCATAGCAACAGATGACTCACTTCAAATACTGCATAGCAATAAATGACTCACTCCAAATGCTGCATAGCAGCAAATGACTAACTCCAAATACTGCATAGCAACAGATGACTATCTCCAAATACTGCATAGCAACAGATGACTCACTCCAATACTGCATATCAACAAATGACTAACTCCAAATACTGCATAGCAACAAATGACTAACCCCAAATACTGCATAGCAACAACTACTCCAAATACTGCATAGCAACAGCACAGCAACAGCACAGCAACAGCATAGCAACAGCATAGCAACTGTATAGCAACAGATGACTATTCGTGAAGCACTTCGTTCGTCCAGCAAAAACCTATTCCAGGATCGTGTTTCAAGGAATCGGTGGGGCCAGAGATCCTTCTCCTGTGCAGCCGCAAAAGTGTAGAATAACTTACCTCAATCAGTAAGACTTGTTAACAGCCTTGGAACCTTCAAGAAAAATCTAAAAACTTATACCTGTTCCAAATTTCATTTATGTATTAACCTTTTTCTGCTGTTTCTGCTGTTTCTGCAAAGCACCATGAGCACCTTCGGGCGGATACCGGCGCTATACAAAGTTTCCATTATATTATTATTATAATAATTATAATTATTATTATTATTATTATATCTACAGGGATCACAGTAACATTTGTCCTGAAGCTCGTCTTTTCAGCATTGCAGAAGAAGTGAATCACACCTGCTCTCCAATTTCGGCAACAAATGTAGAATGCGGCATTCTCTGTTTTATATGAATTATTAAATTGATGTGATGCACGACAGGATATTCGCAACTACCTGATGAGTGAAAGGGTGTTTGCTTTAATGTCCAATGTTACCATTCTTTATTCAAAGAGGGATTCGGTCAAACGGAATGATAGTTTGGTTTAGTTTTCATCAAAAATCAACGCATGCATTACCATTGAACAAACTTCCTATTCGTGTAATGCTAAGTAAATAACTTTTCGTGCTTAAAGCCATATATGATATGTTAGGTTGCTCTCCCAATCCACTGTGTTGTCCTATATACTGCATGAAGTTTACACGAATCTTATCAATCAAAGTTACACAATCATTGCTTTAGGTATTAGAGAAGGGGCAGAAGGGATGTCCACACCTGATCCACTTCCTGACTATATGTACGCTAGTACTCCGCATATTTGGTTGTTACAGGGGTGAAGCGTTATGGGAGGTGCTTCTCATTTATAATGATAATGGAATGAACACGTGCTAAGCACGCTCCTCCTTCTCCCCGCCGAAATAGGTTATTCTAAATATAAAGACAAAATACGAATTATAGAATTTGAAGCTTCAAACTTTTATTATCGGTATGAACACTTACAACCGGCTCACATGGTGGCCGAATCTATTTCTGTTTGTCGATAATAACCAGTACACTAAAGTATATGGACCTACCATTAACGAACAGAAAATAACAAAAGAGACAATATCGCATAGGTTATGTTAGTCCTCGGTGCTGTTCGTGTTTTGATTAGAATCGGCCCTACGAATTAGAGCAATATGTAGGTATATGTATATTAATGTACATTATTATAGGTATAGGGTAATTATTTATATAATGATGTAATTATTAATAATTTAGTAAACTCACGTTCACGTCGGGAATCTGATTTACATGCAAAAAGTATGAAATCGGTGATTGGTTTGAGAAACTAAATTACTATATTTGTACACTGGGTCAAGTTTGTTATGGTCAGAATACGTAAATCACGTATAAAGAGTCTCTGTTGTTATGGTAACAGCTTCAAATGAGACACCAAACAGATAGCAATGATTGGAAAGCAGAAAAAAACAGTTATTTTCAATTTGATTATTTTAAGAGTTTAGAATTTGATCTTTAGGTTATGACTAAACTAGCCTACATCAATGCGGGCAGATGTTTGTAGAATCTAAAATGAAGACTAAAAACTGGGGAAGAAATGTGTTTGTCAAACGAGTGTTATTGCAGCAATTAACACTTACTCGTTGAAACCGGTACGGGGATGTTTTCTCCTTTTGTTTAAAGAAGACAACAAGGGTAAATACGTCACCGATTGAAGAAAAATCAATATTATTACTCTATTCATTATGACATAAAACAGATGAAAAGTAAGTCGCTTTCGGACCTAGAATAATCCGCTTTAAATACATATTGAAAAGGTTAAATAATAAGAAACATGGAGAAATATTCAGTTCGATTCTTATCTTAATTACACCTGTTTTAATTTCTGATTTATATTAAATATTAATAAAGAACACCGTCCGTTTGCCTAACAGATCTTACTTCTAGGAAATTTGAGAAATTCATGTGAGTTGCTCAGTGTGTTTGCATTTTGGCTACTGGAACATTGGGCAATAATCAAGGGCTTTATTTTTTATTTATTTTTCATTAAATTCTCCATCAGTGGTATAGAGAAAATCTTCTCCATGACTTACAGTGCAATGAGTAAACACCTTCCTGTGATTCGTGGACCGGACATAACCCAGTTTACGAGTATTAACTAACTTAATTTAATAACAACTGCAGAAGAAAAAAAATAGTCCTTAACACGGACATTGCAGGGAACAAAACATTTCATATTTGACAATATTATTTGCTCTGTAAAGGTGTATGATTCGGACCCTGGATAAACTTGATTCCAATTTCACTTATGAATCAGTAAACTTAAGTTAGCCTGTGATGTACTTTAACTGCTTCATTGAAGTATAATTTCACAATCGACCAAGTGATGCTCCAATATGGTTTGTCTCTATAATTGCTGGCGTAAAACCAAGATGTGGACGAAATACAGATGTCCGTCAATGACCTCCCAGATTATCCGAGATAATCCGCTCTTCCTTTGAAATGAAATAAGAATATGGTGATACATACATGACACTAACTGAGCTTACGGGAAGATCTTTATTGCGAATTTCGAGGATCAGAAGGACAACGTTATATCGAAAAAACCACTGGTTAGGCCCAGGAAGCTGCGGTTATACTGAACGTTAGGTTAACTGATGAAGTCTTAGCAATACGTATACGATTCTAATTTTCTCCATTCGTCTTTGGTAAAAGAACCCATTTAAACCAAACGACATAACGTTGTGTTTATGCGATTTTGAATGTCGTATCACATTGCTACCAATGAGAAAGGATAATTTGTAAGAACAGATTGGGACGGACACCCTTATAGACCCAATAATTGGCTATAACAGATAAAAATAATTTTGAGGCTCGTTTCCTATAAATTATCTCAGCAATGGCTTGTATGGGGGCTTGTATATAGATGGGGGATCGGGCATGGTGGGGTGTTGGAGAGGACCAACATGGAAGTTAAAGAATTACACCAGGTCAGATCCTAATGTTCCATGGAGGACCTTTTTTAACTTGAATTGAATGTAAGGATTTGGAGTCATGCGGTGCATCAATCATGTTACATTGGAATGATACGTTTATTAGATCACCTAGTATACAACAAATACAAATATCCCTGCATACTAGCTACGTTATATACGCTATATTGGTAACTATTCAACTTAACTGATTAATTTTCTTTCTATCATTCCATTCGAATATATAGATTAAGAACCTATACGTTGATTAGATCACCTGATACACCAAAGACAAATATCCCTGCATAATAAAATACTAAAATATATTAGGAACCTATACGCTGATTAAATCACGTGGCACATCACGTAGATATATATAAGAGTGTAAGATGTCATGCGCTGGCATATATTCTAGTTGTTTATTTGTATCTAAGTATCCAATTTTATTATCTTTTTGCCACGTCAGAGAAATAGAAATAGAAATTTTCAATCGAAGATCATATTTTTCACTGGTTACAATTTAGACATCAAATTTTATCTAATCCATCGCGTCGATCAGAAAGGTACGGAGTGTAACGGTTACCTTTGGCTAGAGCAAACTGCTAAGTCGCCTTGCACGTTTTCTCGCAGACAGCTCTCGAAATAAAGTAATTCCTGTTCGCCTTGCAACCACTCGAAAGGAATATTTCGCACTGTCGAGTTTTCCGGTTGAAGAACCATCGACGGACTCTGCCGTTACAAGGTCCGTATTCGGCCTCCATGAAGCAGAACATTGGTCGATCAACTAAATACATATAAAACAAAGAAAAACTATGAATAAAAGTACATACATCTTTTTACCAGCAAATTTACATCCCAACCTCCCCCAGCCCCTCACTCACCCCCCCCCCCCTTCGAAAACGTCTGATGTCTTTCTTTATATCTTTTCATTTGTCATCAAATTGTAGTTTAGCATATATTAAGGAGTTCTGCAACGAGGTTTTATGTTTCACCCGTTTAGTATTATCAATATAAATCTGGACGTTCTCCAGTAACCTGTAAATGACTTAACCGTGTGACAACAGTCTGAATTATTGACAAAGAGCTGACTTTCTTGATGGGGATGTGTTTAACCTTGTTTACAAGAAACTTTTGAACTATAGTGTTCGTAAGATAAGACACATAGGGTCCCGTGTGATGGAATCAGTAATAAGCACAGATTGGAACGGTTTGAAAGATGAATGACAATTAACTTGAGAAATTGAACATTTCCTTTATTAAGAAATCGAAAGATATCGTATATGCGAGATAGAGTTCGAGGTAAAGACATCAATATTTAAATATTAGCTCTTAGTTTAGTATCAACTTGATGCGGAGTAAGTCATTTAATCCTTGACACTCCACATATCTTCCGTGTGGCGTGAGGGAGAGAGGGGAGAGGTTAATGTAAAAGTATTGTGTTGACATGGACTATTCACTCAGTGTATACATTATTATATGTGATTGAACATCGTGCAGTGGGTAGGATGTCTTATCTAAAATTCCATATCTTATATAAACAGTATATACATTATATATGTATATATATATAGCCTTATAGGCGGTTCTGTTTAAAATAATGTTATACATCGCCACACAACCCCCCTCGCGAATCATGTAAATTGGCAAGCCTGGCGCCCTCGAAAGAACCTATCGAAACTAGTAAAATACTGCTTGCAAAGTTTTGGATATGTCGAAGTTCTATGCACAATCTTCGCTTAAACTTCTAATAGATGCTACCAAGCCGTTAAATTTAATAAAACTCATTTGCTTTCCGAATCTCTTAAGTATAAAATTAGTAGTCTTGAATATAAAACAAATTGTGCTTAGTTCAACTAGTGTTTACCTTATATATTATATATAAATATTAAAACGTTGAGAAAAGGGAGACAAAACCAGTTAATAGATGAAAATTAAATTACGAAAAGAAAGTAGTTACGCAGGTGAAAAGCAAAACATGCATTGAACAATGTTAATATATAAGGTTTATAAAACACAAGAAAACTTACATACTAACCATTGGTCATGAGGAAAAGTTTAGTTATACATATGCATCGATAAGACCAGAGCCTCACAAGAAGTCTGGAATCTCCTCATAATTACATCCACTTGGTTTGATTTTTAATGACTCCCAGAGTAAATTTGTTGAAGACCTCTTAAAAATAAAACGGCATTGAAAAATCCAACCGAGAGCGTTCTTATAGTAACTTGCACGTTGTCAATATCATGAATTGATAACGTTAGGTAGCGACTGAGTGCTGCATCATTATGGACGTGGCGAACACTTCCAACTCAAGAATCGGGTATTTGCATACACCAAAACTAGTTTACTTTCGTTAACTTGCTACAAGATCGGATAATAACGGATAAACACGGAATGCTGCATAGTATATAAATAGGCATATAAAGGCTTATATTTCGGTCCATTTAAATATTGAGAAAAGAACTTGGATTATAATCTCGAAAAAATATCAACCTTTTTTTTTTTTGGCTGAAAAACTGGTGAGGGGAATAATATACACCGAAGTCTGGATGTCACGGGTCACAGGATACACTGAAGTCTATCGAAGTCAAGGGTCACAAGATACGCTGAAGTCTAGATGTCAAAGGTCACAAGGTACTCTGAAGTCTAGATGTCACGGGTCACAGGACAACCTGAAGTCTAGATGTCAGGGGTCACAGGAAAACCTGAAGTCTAGATGTCAAGGGTCATATGATACACTGAAATCAAGCTATCAAGGGTCACAGGATAACATGAATTCTAGATGTCAGGGATAACAGGATACACTGAAGTCTAGATGTCAAGGGTCACATGATACACTGAAGTCTAGATGTCAAGGGTCACAGGATATTAATCTAGAATTGAAGTAGAAGTAAAAGTTGTCCAGCAGCAGTGTTCCAATTATTTGCCTGCGTAAAAAAAGTGATTCTAGACAAAACATTAATGTTGACATTATGAGTTTAATAAGCAGAAATTAATATCAAGGAAATTTTGATACGTATTTCAAATATCAGTCACATTTCTAACAGTTTGAACGTGTGGAATGCTACATTAATACTACTGCAGCTCGTTCACATCTTACAGCTAATTTAACGATTCTAATATCTCTTTAAGATATACCTCATTAACGTTTCTACTCAAGCGTCCATTAAATAATGAAGGAAAACGAAAAGTTTGCATACTTCAATTTGATTTTTCAAAAAAGACCGATCAAATCATCAATAAAGGCTTCTCCTTTTTAAAGTATTTCTTTTAGAGTGCCTTAACGTGATTAATTGTCGTCTTATTTTAACTATTACTGGATATAATAAGTGACGTCACTGATGTTGAATACCTCATCAGAGAGCTCCTCAGTTAATCACTAATTCCTTATTTTATGTATTGCTTGGACGTTGAATGACGAAATACATGCCAAGCTCTGTAGTGAAATATATCGACTTTGGACTTGCAAGAAGGTGACACAAAGGCCGACATTGTGCTAGATTACGAAGTCCAGTCGCTTTGATTGTAGAGCCGCTGATGCCTAAACATCTACTTTTCCAAAAAAGTAAAAAGTAAATACAACAATAATCCCCAAAATGATGGAATTTTGCAGAAATATCAAAGTTCATTTTAGACCTGCATATGTCATAGTTGTGTGGAAGTTTGACGGTACAATGGTCTACTAGTGAAGCAAAGCGATGAATGATATAACAATCATTAAGCTCGGAACGAAGATACACAGTGCTCAATTGAAGTGCAACGGTGCCCTATATATGATATGCAATATAAATAACCAATATCTCCTGCAATATTTATTTAATATGTTGAGGTCTGCAACCTTCTTTCCTGGTCATACGGTTACAGTCTGGGAGTTTGGAGTTCATCTAGTTGTTTGGTTTCGTGAACGGGTAATATTGTCTTCAAAATTACTTCCTTGCCAAATTCCTTACCGATTTTGTGTAAACCATAAAGAGAGCCAGTGAAGAAGTACGTCTTAAAGTATAGATTTATTGGATTCTAGCATTTGATTACCGCTCCATAACCTTGGGTCGCGGAGCCAAGTATTAGTGCATTCTCATAATTCTTAGAATAACTTTACACAACTAACTTGAAATTGACCAGCATCGTGTGGCTTGAGAATATAGATTCTGTTTCTAATTTTGTAAGGCATAATTTTAGAAAGCACAATCATACGAAACAGAATTTAAGGAATAACAATATTTAAAACATATGACAATGTGTACTCTAGAATGATATTTTGATATATTATCCCGAATCTTGGGTCACGGAATTGCTGGTTTTTATTGCCAAATTGAAGAATGTATCACTATATAGGCTTCTGGTACACAAAACATGTGTTATACTAGAGAGCACCCACTAAATTCTCTTGAATTCGATGTATTTTATGAGTATGGAATCCTTTATCCAAATTGAGAAATATCGTCGAGAAGCTTCCAAAGACACCTAAACATCTTCACTATTTGCAGCACACAAATTCACTTTTTTTTTTGTCATTTACTTTATCCTCATCTGTTATTAACATTCCTGTTCATTGACCTAATAATAAATCTATTAAGTATGAGCTTAATCCAGAATTTTTATAACTATTTGCAGGGAATTAAAAAAAATTAGTGGACAAAGTTAGTCATCTAAAAAACAAAACTTTAAAAACAAACAAATCTCAAAAGATGATAAATGTGTTCTCGGCACGTGACTCTATGTCACTTTGCTAATTGATTATCGTAATTATTAAACTATAATGATTCAATTGAATAAACAATATCTAGCACCGCAAATTAATTATGCAAACACTGGTAGCCTTACATGTCAGGCTACGTATATGGGCCTCTTGGCGCCCAACAATCATTGTGATTGCATAGTTGCCCAGATACAACCCGAGTATACCTTGTGGTACCTATATCAGTGACATGTCACGCAGCAGACGTGTGATTGAACAAGTTAAATTACTCGTTTTGGGCAGCTTCAACTAAGAAGTTTCAAGCGATTGGGTTTGGAGACTTTTAAGTAATTAGATATAACATGTTAGTAATTAATTAATTAATTATGGGTACATGTGGGGTAGAGGCATTATGGAATAACCTCTCCCTGCCTGCTCGTTACCTTTACATGAGAAACATGCACATTTAGTAAAATTCAGAGGTGTAAAGATTTATTAATTGAAAGTAAGAAATCACGAAAAAATGATTCAGGTGATTAGAAAGATGAAAGGATTCCTCAAAAAGGTGGCATGATCTTGACAAATATTAGATCTGTTAAGAAGAGGAATGATTTTGGAAGAGTGCTGAGTGAAGTGGGTTCATTCTGATTTAGGGAAGTGAAGAGTGCTTGAAGAAGTGAAGGTTCCTTTGCAGATGTTCAATCACTATATAGATGATATCTTACCGGCACATGTAAAGTTACATTCTCCAACTGAAAGAAAATTGTTGCTGTTGCCGTCACATCCACCATAGACAAATGATTTGCAGCGGCGCTCTGCGGGACTATAGAACCATCTCTGTAAGCTTGCTTTGCAGCGTCCAGTCCTTGGTCGCAGTCGGCAAATATCTATTAAAAATGATCATGGGCAGCGTTACTAACTCTCAATGAGCTCTCTAACATACCTCATTGCATACATTGAAAATAACATTTCTTTCTCTACAATGCCACATATCGCCTTATTTTCCGTCTTGAATTCTCACATTTTGCTGTGGCTCAACTATTCCCTGTTGCCTTCTCCGCATTGGACTGTCCTCAACATGGTTGAATCTTTGTTGTAACTATGGTGATTGATTTGTATCCTAAACAAACTAACTGTAAGAAGTTTCTTGGCTTGACAGGCCGTCGAGTTCAAGACGTGCTGAACCAAATGTGGCACAAGATGAAATGTCTCTTGATATGACAACTGCCAGATCAGAGAGTGTCTTCCTGCTACTGTTACAGTGTTAGAACAGTGATAAATGATATTTATATTATATAAAAATGTATTATATTTGACAAAACGCAACTATATTTGATCTTGCGTTATTACTAATGTTTACGTCGTATTACGTCCACGGTGTTACAGACTTTATCCATCATGCACGTCTTCGTCTGGTGAATTAAAAAAATAATTTGCTACTTCCTGAATTCCAATTCACCAATCACCCATGTTACAGAACCGCAGTTAGAATTCCATAAAAATCTCCCCGCATAACCAGATGAAACAGTTAAGCACTTGTTACATCTAACCCCATTCTTAAAGACTTTTAGTAAACATTTCAGTTAACTATGTTCCTCCTCTCAACCACTGCAAGGTGTTGAGTCATAGATAGTTTATTGGCCCTGCTAAAGGAAACAGACATATTAGATAATGGACTTAGGACGCTATAGGGATATATATATATAGAGAGAGAGAGAGAGAGACACACCTGCAGGCTTATTCTTATACAGTCTTAGTTGCTATTATTCTCTCCGTTCTGGGTGCTGTTCTTATTATATTAGGGGCGGATGCAGCATTTCAAAATGAAGGGGGGGGGGTGAATCCGACTCTCATGTAAGGGGGTGGGGGTGGGGGTGGGTTAGGGTCCTCTCCAGCAAAATAAACTAAAATTTAAGACATGAAATTGTGCATTTCTGAGGCATATTAATAGGTCATAAACTTAGATCTTTAATTAGATCTACCCAGAAGATTTTGCTTGTAAGCCTTGTAGCTATTTTTTCAGTAATGTTTTATGTTGGCTCGTAAAGAGAGGAGGATGTGGGAGGATGGATGTGCAAGTAATATCACCTTAGAATAAAGTTGAAAGTTACACTTATTTCTAGTTCCTTTTACATCTCTCTGCTACAGAATATCCCAAAATACACGTCATAAGAATTCTCATACGTATTGATTAGTCAGGTGTTTGTTAACAGATCAATAGATCAATATGTCAAGGACTATCGGCTTATGTCCAAATATCTCCCGGAGCTTTAGACTAGTTCTTGATAGTTTTACCAGGAACATGCAATGTCGCACAAGTCACCAATTGAATATTACTTATTTACAGCTTATGCCATGCTGGGAATTACCAACAATATGCAAATATACACACGTGAATACCCGTATGAGAACTTTTAAAACAGATATAAATAAAGTTTGCACAACTCTCTGCGTTGCATCTACCATTCCCAGGCTGACTTTAATCTTATTACAATTTTACAACTGTCATTGAACTAACCAAACTTTAGTAGTGAACATTTCCTTAATTGTTTTTACACCGTTATCTCAATTTTCCCTCGAATTTAACTTTTTTTCAATCATTTTACTTCCAGTTCTTTAAAATTGTTGTAGGAACAGGGCAGTCAACCAAAGCGCATGGAAATAACCCCAGGTTGGGGTAGCGCGAAAGGTGAAGAAACATTTGCCTAATTAGTCGAACTTATTGCGAAATAATATCAAACGTTCATTGTTACGTTGCATAATAAGCTATATGGTTATTATTCAGTATTATTGTAGTCGGTATCTTATCTTTTTGCAACTTATATTATTTGGCTATTATTTTTAAAACGCGCTGAGGATTTTTAAACGCGCTGAGATTTTGTGTTAAGCGCGCTGAGAGTTTCAGGAAACAAATTATAACGCTTAACTTATAACAAAACGTGTTACACATTGAGCTGATATTTATTCCCAAAGCCACCGTAGAATGCTTAGATGTGAACAAACTCAGTTGATGCCTGTGATTTGAACATACGCTCCCTCCAGACTCTTGAGTCTTTCGGGGCCCGGAATGCTGAAATTGAACTAGTAAAGGAAGTCGAAGCCACTTGTGCTGGGAGATGATGTAAGATTAACGGAACAGACATATAGTTTCAAAATCTAGGTCAGTTCAATAATAACCAGCTCCCCCTAATCTCTCCAGGAATCAGATTCATGTCACGTGTATACAAATGGGCTTCAACGACAGGTACTTCCTTACAGATACAAACAATTTAAATTCAATGCATCAATATTTCAAACGAGATAAAACCATATGACAGTGTTGATCAGTCGAACGATAGATGAAAATGAATCAAACATTTATAAATAAACTGACGATTTTCAAAGTGATGGGGCTTAGTTTCATCGCAAGTAAACCTGAAGGGAAGTTTAATATTAAAATATAATTGTTGAATATAGAAAGGTCTTGGAGGGGTCGGCGGAGAGATCTTTGATAATATTTGTTTGCTGTCTATTATTTCTGCTTTCCAGGGGCTGTTGTTAGTTATGCCTTTCTTAACCTTTGTGTTAATTTCTGTCCTTGCTATTAATTTGTGCATTGTATAATTTAGTAGTTTTGTAAAGATCTCTGTTTTCACAACGCCGGCTTAAATTGAGACTCATACCGTTCTAAGTAGACACTTTTAAATAACAAAAAACTTAAGTATATAGATTAAGAAAATCTGACTCCTCCTGGAAGATTGTGATAAGTATGATTCAGAGGTTGTGTAACGGACACCCCAACCAGTGCAGCCGGAGTCGCTGACACATTAGCTAACGCTAACACGCTAACACATTAACACGCTAACACTTTAACACATCTACAGATGGAATATCGTTTGTTGCAACCATATACAGCACTGGGACGCCGGAGATATTTGCTTATGCCTTCGGACAATTTTCTTCTTTTTTGTATTTTTTTCCAGCCTGAGAAACCCACCCCTGCAGCTGATCCCTGTGATCACTATAACACTTAAGTTGAACTATTGCCATAACACAGATATCTGTAATATTCTTACCTCTTTTATCTTGTGTTATATATTCACTATACTTCCCTATATATTCTAACTCAAGCTCCATTCTGCGACAGTGTGGTACAATGTCTGACCTAATTTCTAGTTACTGTCTGTCTTTCAACTATATCCGTGCAACTAACACACTCTTCCTCGTGTCAGCCAATCGGCTCTCCTCGTAAGGCTTTACATTCTCAAGTAATCACACGAGACAAACATCTGTTTTATATAACCTCTCCTTTAAGACTCATTTTAAATAATCCAGATATTCTTATTATAATACCTAGCTTCACAGAGAATTCCTGCGGTATGCGTCGGGTTGTATCTTATTACTACTCCGAACAAAACACAATTATGTCTCACAAATCTGATGTTATATTTTGGTTTATTTTTTCTTGTTTTGCAGACTAACTGCATTGCAATGGTGGCACGTACCACTAGTTTCTAGTAGATTCCACGCTAAGTATTTCAAAGTTGTGATTTGTCTTAAGACAA
>KN882431.1:63531-75184 GCA_000934455.1 Apostichopus parvimensis | reverse complement strand
ATTTGCCATATATGGACCATATCTGGTCCAGATAAAAAGTGACCCATATAAAGTTTTATCTGAGGCAGATATGGCCTTTATCTTATATCAAGTTATATCTGCCCAATTCTTGTTATGGCCAGATATAAATTCCATATATGGCACAGATATGGGCCAGATACAAATTGCCATATCTGGGCCATATATGGATTTTGAGTAAGGGTGATGATAGGTTCTAATAGCTCCCCAGTTTTTCTCGTAGACGTTGCACATCGTATCCCTTATTTCTCGGCGCACTTCTTTCGTATAGTGGACGGGTCTTCCTCGAGGTCATCAATGCTTCCCCTTTCTCAAGTCAATTCATCGATCTCCATCTCGTCTTCTGCAACAGAGCGACCCGCCTTCGCAGACCCGACTTGGGACTAAAGCAATACAAACATAACAAACAAATTACTACCGTCAAAGAAACATTGATACTGCCAAACGCTATAACATCGCCAACATATAGAAAAGAAGTAATAAAAGAGAGATGCTCACATTTTCACATTCACTGGAGCTCTCGTCGGACATTGTAGCGGATGAGGTATTTGGCTGCTCACCTGCAATGGATGGTCCTCAACCTCTTCTATTATTTGCCTATTGGCTGCACACCGACCGCCGGTCCGAATATGACGCTTCAGATGTGATGGACTTTTGAATGTCTTCATACATCGTTCACACGCGTGGTTTGGTCATACATGCACCCTCCGAACGTGGTCTTTCATCTTTCTTGAGTTAAGGAACATTTTGCTGCACCCAAGTTCGCACGGTTCCTAACGAAAAAAGTAAAACGAAGAAGATACAACTAGGCTACTAGGTGATGCAAATAATGAATTGACAGACAGGGCATGTGTAGACTCTGTTTATATAAGTATGTACGTCTCACTTTGCCTAAACTGTCATTGCGGCTGCAGGCAAAAACGGTAACTCTCAAATAGTGTTACAACCTCAACAGAAAGGACGCAGGAAATACTGTGGCCAAGAAGTACAGCCCAGTAATTGACGTTGAATAGCTACATAATCAGCGTATATAATATGCAATACCTACACATGAACGATCTGATTACGTTTACCCATTTGCTCGATCCAGATGGCTATCACTGGCGGCTATTGGGTCCTCTTTATCCTGCGGTCTATCGGTTCGTTCTCAAATTCCCCCTTTTACCCGCGGCACCTTCTTCTCTTGCCTTTGCGGTTGCTACCTTCCTCCTAAGTGGGGGATGGTTGGTTTGACTCCGAGGGTTCTTTACCCAGGCATTCCTCCTCTCTCTGTGTAGCCTATTGACGGGCAGCCCTGGGAAGAAACAACGTCACCATCAGACTTATAACACGCACAAGCACACCCATACACACACACAGAGAGTTGAAAAGGAGACACGCAAGTCTATGGCGGGAAGAGTGCGTCGTCGATAAATAATAAGTGCTTGATATATGACAACAAAAGGCATATTAGCCCTTTACATAAGAAAAAAGAATGTAAGCAATTTAAAGACAACATAAAACCAATCAAATAATAAAACAGTACCTTAACTATAAGTGAAAAAGGAACATACAAATATATTCAAAGGAATTGAAAATTCACAAGGAATAAAAACTAAACAACATATATAATTAAGTAAGTTCTAAAAAAAACCCCAGATAAACAAGACAAAATTAAAACCAGAGCAAATAGTAAATATTCAAAACGCAGGATTAGTCAAATGATGAGTCTTTGAGAGCCTTGGCGTTGCTGATATACTGAGGGACATAAAAGTGGGTTACCTATAGCCTATGGGAACCAACAAACGACTTACAACTAATCAATAACATCACTCACAATTTTCGGAAAGCTTCTTGTTGTCTTTTTGCTCTTTCCAACTTTTTTTCTCCACCGCTGCAATGAGTAGCTCTTCTTATTTCTTCGACAAATCCATCACGAAATACACATACACGAAATACAAGATGAATCGACTCGAACGCTTCTGTGATCTTTTCTTTAAGACAATCAATTCAAATATGGAACCAGTTTCAAATCATTAACCCCTGCGGCTACGTCTTGGAACACGTCGTCCATTTGGAATGTCACGTTATTCTTTCGTGTTGAAACTTGTTAGGTCTGTTGTTGTTGTGTTGTCGTGTTTTTTCTAAGTCAATTAAACAACTTCTTGGGGACTGAAAATAAAGATAATCGAAACCTCTTGGCACGTAATTCACATAAAAAACTTATTCAAAAGGATGACGTTATGTCATAACTTTAGCCTCATGGACAAATGAACAATCTTGGCACCAGTGCTTTGGTATATACAGTCGCTGGTTTTGGTACAATGATTTCTCTTATTAAACGACCTCGGGTTTGGTTGATTGATTTGCTGGTGTAGCACTATTATTTCTCTTCTAATTAAACGACATCTGGTTCGGTGTATCGCGCTTATACTGCAATTGAGGAGTAAGTGGCTTGTTAATATTCCTTCTGTATCTTTTGTGTAACATTTCATGTGAAACTGTCTTGGAATGTCCATTAGGTTTTCAAAGGAACCGTTCGATAGGGGTTTTCATCAGGACCATGACACTCTTATGTGTGTTAGTGTTGTTTCGCCGTACATCCCCCTTACTTGTCGTAGTCATGACTTTTTACAGCGAACTAATCCATGTGCAGACAATCATTTTCATCACGATACAAAGAGCTTACAACGTCAGAGAGGTCGCGATTGTCTTACAGCGAACTAATCCATGTGCAGACAATCATTTTCATCACGATACAAAGAGCTTACAACGTCAGAGCGGTCGCGATTGTCGTGCTGTATTGTGATTGGTTAGTAAATGTTTGGCAAAAATTGCCCTGTTCAATCAAAAGAAAATATTTTTAAAATCAAAACCAAGATCGCTTTTCGTCCCTCACTTGCTGTTTATAAAGGCCCTTTCAAGAACCCGTGCAATTTCACCAATTCCACCCATCGTATTTCCATCGATAAAAGTCGCTGACATCATCGAAAAGGAAATTAATATCCTACCCTATTTATAATCGGTAAAGTCATCTACCAAACTGGGTTACACCTTGCTTGCGCATTCCTAAAAATAAACGAGATCATCCAAACCAGCGGAGGCTCCAACAGACACAACGAAGGCTCCCGAAAGGGCCCGCCACAACGGGAAAATAGGAGGTTCCACAACGGGGGGAAAAAACGGAGCTCCAAGATGAGCCGCCTGTGCGGCTCCCGAAAAAACTGGAGCTTGTGGCGCCCGGGGAGGGGGAGGGGAGGGGTGACGCTGCACGATATTTACTGCTCAGCAATCAACAAAGAGAACTAGTCTTAAAGAACATAGACTAACAATGGAGATTTTAATAAACGGAATATGAAATGGACACACTACCTGCTCGATGTACCATGGGCAGGGTATTCCAGGGTACCATGGTATGGTAGTGTACCATGGTATGGTAGGGAATCATAGGTAGGGTATCACTCAGGTTGGACAATCATGGATTGTTAACAATATTGGGAAAGCCTGGGAAAGTGGGAAGCAGAGTGGAGAGGGGCGAAGTAGAGGCTTACGTGGAATGCACGGTATAAGAGTAAGACATAGCAAGGAAACATATTCATTTATGTATGTCACATTATGCCTTGGTGTGTTTTCTTCACAACTATGTACGATTATCTGTGCTGTTTTACTCAAACGTCACAGAACAGACGAGAGGACAAGAAGCTCTAATGGAGTTGGTAAGTCTTGTAATCTACCTTTCTGTTTATTGAAGAATACCAGTCGCTTCCTTAAAGTTACATTGTGTTTTATACATTAAATGATGAAAATAACAAATAAAAAAGGCTTGGGCTTTTAGCTGTTCTACGGTCTACGGACTAACGTTCCTCTTCAAATGTAATAGACTTTGATAGAGTCATTGTGATATTAATGACACATCGAGATTGTATTGTTTAAATGACGTTTGGGAGAAGGCACACATGTTGGATGCGTCTGAGACTTTCGATTTATGAGTTTACAAAATTTCTGCGGTAAAATTTCGGTTGTCAGATTGAGCTGTAATTGCATGAATAATGGGTACGATGAAGAAATGCATTGCTGCACTCTCAAAGCTACTAAGAAAAAGTTAGGAAATGGTATTTTGAGACTTAACGTGTGTTTAAATATATCGAATTGATGGCTTTGATGATAACACATAGTGTCCTAAAAGCTAGAAGATTGTTTTAAGAATCTCAACTTAAATATGGCATTGAACTAGATTAAATGTGACAGCCCGAGTAACGGGAAGTAGTGAAAACTGTCATATTATCACCTAACATTAATTAATTTTGCTAAATAACCATTTAGAAAAGTGTTACCCTTTTTACTTTGTTGTTGCTCAACACAAGGATATTTCAAGCCCATTCCATAGTTTCCGTTGATCTTTTCTGCACCTATTATATTAATTGGCCCGTCACCAAGCACCAACATGTCACGAAATCCCTGCGAGATCTTCTCTATTTCGAATGAAGCGTCGCAGATCTTTTCGTCTTTTACGATGGTCGTGTCGCAGACATTTGGATTGTTCTTTTCAACATCTGGACGGATTTGGTCCATCATTTCACAGAAGGCCTCTATTCCGGTATGATCACTAACGCATTCGATAGACTCCAGAAGCGAATCATCACCGAAGGCCAAAGATTTAAATACGTCGTCGTCCAGTTTATGACGCACCAACGTGTCTGGTTCCAAACATGGACTGGTAACGCTTAAAGTAGCCTCGAGATATTCACCCTGGTTCTTCATCCTCAAATGGTCCTCAGCGATAGAAATCTCTTCAAGCTCGACTCCGCCTGGTAAGCTTTCTGGTGAGTATTCCCCGATGACTAAACTGTATTGTGCTGGTCCACCGGGAGAGGCAGCAAGGAATGGGATCATAACCATAGCTGACAATTCTTGCAATGGCATGCTCAACATTTCGAAACCTGTAGCAAATCCAAACTCAAAGTTTATAACATGTTTCCCTTTTTGCAAACCCATGAATTCCGGATCAGCGGGAATGTAGAGCTTTGGTGCTGTCGAGGGAAAAGTAAAATGAAGCTTCTCAGAAGGTTTCACGAGCATAATGTATACTGTCGAGTTTGTTACAAGGGATCAAGTCAAGCTCGTAGGTAAATATATCCTTAATTACTTCACTCAAGCTCCTCGATATTGTGACAGCACCTTTAATAATTGCCATCAATTTTCCCTTTGTATGAAGGGAAATGAAGCGAAAATCGAAAGGAATATACTCAATGGAATCTTGGTGGCACTTTATGGCATATCATTATTTGTCACGATAAAACGATATCAGTTTGCCATGGTAGAACGCACATGTAAGTGTGATAAATGTCATAAACAACAATAAATTAATTGATATAAGCGACTGTAACAACCTGCACGGTCATAAAATTAACAAATCTGAAATATATGTAATGCAAACATTCGAAGAGAGAGCCAAAGGTGGAGGTAGAGAGAGGTGGAGAGAGAGAGAGAGGTTAACGTTTGTTAAGCGGCACAAATGAAGAAAATTAGACAATACTGTAAGGTTAAAGAATAGGCAGGACGTTACCAGCGGGATGTTTGAGCAAATATTCATCCAGTTTGGCTTGAACGTCTGCTTCGTCTACAGAAAAGAAGACAGATGTTCCTTCGAACTTTACTTGCCAGATGTCCTTCATCCAGGTGGCTGTCGCGATGTACTGCACTAACAAACTTTGAATGACTAAGCCCTTGAGCAATAGATTCGCCGATATCTTCATCATGGTGGATGCAGCTTCCTCACGTTTAGTCGAACTCTCCAGAATATATTGACTATTTACAGCAAATTTCTTCCACTGAATGAAGGAAGCAGGGCTCGGAGTCATGTTTTATTAGGAACAGCCTTAGAGCAAGCTACCGGCAGAAATCGTATTAAGTCTGTAGATTGAGATAAGAACCAAAGGTCATTCTGAAATTATTCCATTGGATTGATAAATAATTATTAAATAACATTTCGAACAGTGGCGTGTTCAAAAGTGGGTTCTTTCTTCTCTCTGTTTTTTTTAATGAAAATGGACTTGTAAAGCTAATGATCTATATTTACCGAAAGGAACAACAATAACAATAATAATAATTATAAAATAATTGAATTACATTTTATTGTCATTCATTGTATATATTAGACCAATTATCACTTCATTAATCTGCAAGGATCCCATACATTGAATAACAAGAATAGAACGGTAATGTTTGGGGTTTATCTATTTCTATATATTTTCAAACTTTTTCAAACTGATCTGCAATTAAGCTTTATTTAAATCATTTTATTTAAATATATTTTCATATAGATATCTTTCTGAGGTAGCCGTGAAATACAAATAGATGTAAAATTACACACGGATACGGACTGCCCCTGCACTCGCAATGCGCAATTAATGCACCCCACCTCCTCCTACCCCCCCCCCCTCCACACACACAACCCTGGTTTCTCTAAAGTCCAGCTATAAAACGTTAAACAATGACACTAATAAGGCTGCACAAGACCAAGATATGGTTCTGCTAGATATGGTAAATCCATTGTTAATTAATTTGCACGTCCTTTAATCAAGGTTATAATCAGACAATTGTTTCAAGAAGAATCTTTACAGCTTTGGTATCTATAAGGACACATCTGGTCATGCCGTGTGCATTTCTTGATTATGTTTGTCATATCAGATGAAGAAAGGAAAGCAGTCCTATATACACACAAGGTTCGATTTTATCCTTCAACGATATTGAGATAACTTTTAATTTAAAATCAATCATAAAAGTCGCGTCCACTGATAAAATATCCAATTATCAATTCAGGGCTCGAAAGGCACAGTTTATGTTTTCATATTACTGCATCTAATGTTTAACTTAAGCAATGGGTTAATACATTACTGTGGCTCTCAAAAACTAATATTATTTTGCACCAAACATCAACCTGCATTCAGTCATTATTTGCAATAAGTCGATTGTGAGAAAGCATTTATGGGACTTAGTTACAATCTAGGATGATTTGAGGTGCCGAGGGTACTGATTTTTTCTTGGTTGAGAAAGGTTCTGTGGTTTCGTCGGGGTGCCAAATGCATTGCTTCATTCCAAGGCCACAGCTACTGAACCGATTAACATGAGTGCCCCACTTTGCCCCTGGTAACCGTAATATTTACCGTGACGGGACCAGCGTTTCCCTGTTTCATATTTTTGGTGAATGAATACAACTTGATTCAAAAGCTGGATGACAGCTAACCAAAAGCTGCAGAAGTATTACATACAGACTTGTAGTAAACTTGAGAAGTATTATGGTACTCGAGTAGTAGTCGAATACTCTTGTGCAAGCCTTACTCGGTACTCGTACTCAGTCTAAAGTACCCAATTGATAGACTATAAGAGCACTCGTAATTATAATTCAGTATCCAGTCGTACACGCAGATGATAAAAATACCCGAATTCGTACGGTCACACTTATGTTAAGAATACACTCTCATTTCATCATGATTAATATTTGAGAATACTTTGGCTGCTATGGAACTCGGTTCTTGTAGCAACATTAGGGTGCTGTTTTGGAAATTACGCATATCCCTGACAACACATCAAGCAGACATTCTTCACAATCGGGCTAACAACAAATATGGACCTTCTTGCCGCCAGATTTTCATACGCATATAAAAGTAGGGTATAAATGAACCGTACGTCCTTTCAAGAAAATTTGTCATAGTTTTATGACCTGCTATAATTTAAGTACTTTTAATATTTGTTATCCAATCTCCAGATGGAGATATATAATGATTGTCATTAACATGTACAATATGAGTCCAGCTTTATGTCTGTTTAGGTAATCACCAGGCTTACTATTACACTTAGGATGCCGTGGTTTTACCTGGTCGGTATATCCTTGGCTATACACATTACAACTATATTACTAAATATACTAAGGATGAAAGGCAATCAATTATAACCTATACTCATTTCATTATATCACCTAGCGAACGAAAGGAGTCCAAACTGCAATATAGAGCAATATCATTTAACGTTACATTGATGGAGACACTTACCAGCGCAGCAGACCACGCTAATATCAAGAGGCCTATTTCACACTCGCTTTGCAAATTTGGTTCTGAAAACGAACTTTTAAAATTCTGAACGATATGGTTCTGCACATTGCTGCCGCATTTCTAGATGGATTAAGCCAAATGAGTACACGAAATGACCAGTTTCGGTTGAACTGTAATGATCCATTTTCTTCAGACCGTTTACTGGTTGTTATTTTGCCCAAGGGTTCTTTCGTACGCCGAACTGTAAATGATAGATTGTAGATTATTAGATCTCTATCTACGGCTCTGCTTGCCGTATTAACAGAGCGCCATCAACTTATCGGGTACATCAGTACACTTTTCATTTCGTATAGTTTACTGGTTGCTTGTTGTTCAGTAAATGGCTGGATGTGTTTATGTCACAAAATGTATTTATAATATTTATTCTGTTCTTCTTTGTTTGTTCCATATCACGATTGTTCCGTGAACCTGAAGAGATATGAGATATAGATAATTATTGTGCCCCATAACAGAATATCACAACCAATGTGTATGCGTTTGTCAAGTTGCCGACTTTCAAACTAATCCTTTTTTTTCATTTTGCCAAGAACGCTATAAAAAAAATTAAAATGTAATTAAACACTTGAGAGCCTACCAATAAATATTCTCATTCATTAATTGTTTGTGAAAAAATGTCACCGAATTGAGAGGTTTTGTTATTAGTATTTTTGAATGACAACAGAAAAGAAAGGAAATGAAATGAGTATCTCAGATACTAAGCGTTGTATAGTATATATACTTTGTCGCCTTCGTCGTGCCGTTGACAAACAACTATAACGCGGTTGTGAAACGCTGTATGAGTTACAGCACAAGCCTTCTTCGTCGTGTAGTGACAAATTTAACCACTGACGTCAAATGTATTCGATTTATCATTAATATGACCATTTCTTTGCAACAATGAACCCTCTTTACAGGAATGATTAAGCGTTTATCAGTCGTTTAGACTTAGTTCAAAACCACATTCTATTAACATTTGCCGAGCTACATTTTTACAATTTTACTGCAACATAGTTTAGTTTGATGCCATTGTGAAAGTCTTTGCTTGTCTAACAAACAATACATTTATTTATGCACTGACTTAATTATCTTCCAAACAGACAAAATGGTGAACGTTTGAATGCATAGCCTGCATGAGAAATAAACAAACATTTCAAATTTATTACAGTTTAAGGATATATCAACAACAGTATCATAATAAGAAAGGAAAGCTCTTAAAGAGCCTCTATGTCATGATGACGTCACATATTACCTTCCACGATCCACTTTCTAGTATAAAGTTACTAGTAAGAAAGTGTTTATTTGGTTAAACTAGCTTAACATTCAAACAACCATATTATCTAACGTAAGAAGTCGGTTCGTTGAACTATCAACTAGCAGTGTTGGTCTCGCAATATGGCGTCACCTTTATTTGACATCGGAATAGCCTTGATTCGTCAAAACAAATCAGACCCGATTACAATACTTAAAGTGCTTGTCCAAAGCAGTCTCAAACCCATTGACACTACTTACAAGTACAACTTCCTCAGGTAAACCGTTCCACTCATTCACAACCCTATTAGAAAAAAAGTTATGCCGAATATTAATCCTACTTTGTGACTTTTGGAGTTTCAGACAATGACCTCTGGTACAACTACTATTAGCAAACATGAAAAAGTCAGTGAAGGATAAATTGTCAAAACCATACACAATCATGAAAACCTGAATCAGTCACCATGTAACCTCCTTAACTCCACTGTGGTGAGATTCAGCAACTGTTACCGCCTATAATAAGGAACACCCTTTAAGGAAATAATCATCACAGTAGCCCTCCTCTGGACCTTCTCAAGTACTTCCTTATCGTTGGAAAAATATGGGTTCCAATCCTGCACAGCATACTCCAGATGAGTCCTAACCAACTGCTTATAAAGCCTAACAACTATGTCCTCTTTCAGAAAACTGAAGTTCCTCTTGATCATACCTAAAACCATATATGAGTGAATGTAGACACCTAGGTCTCTTTCAACAAAGACCCCCTGTAACTCCTCACCATTAAGATTGTATGTATACTTTTGGTTACTACTACCGTCTACCAATATGCATCACCTTGCAGTTATCAGTATTAAAAAGCATTTCCCATCCAGGAAAAAACCTTATCCAAATCCATTTGAAATCTCTCAGCATCGCTTTTGGAAGAGACCTCAGAATACATTTTGGTGTCATCAGCAAACTTCTTAGCTGTTCACAAAATATCTCCGTCAATGTAATTTAAATAGGCAACAAACAACAATGGACCCAAAACAGACCCTTGTGGAACCCCACTAGTAACGGCCTGCCAAGAAGAAGCAGAGCCTTTAATTGCCACCCTCTGTTTCCTATTACCAAGCCAATTCTCAATCCAAGACAGTAAATTCCCATTGACGCCCATACTCTTCAGCCTAAGTAAAAGACGCTGCTGGGGAACTTTGAATTGACATCTGATGGGAACAGTTTTTCTTATAGCACTATGCAGGCTCGTGCCGTCCCCATCCCCATGCAGGCTACTGAACCCCCCCCCCCCATATCGCTACCTGTGCCACCACCATATGCACACACAAATTCAGAATTCGTAGCTACAGCTCGGGCAGTCTGTGATGGGTCAGATGGCTTATCAATGTTAAGTCCCAATGAGACTAATCAAATTGTGACAAAGTCAAACATCCCTGCGTTGATGACACAAGCAAATAAATAAGTTTTTGGGCCAAGTCAAGAGCTCTCATTAACTTGGCACGTAAGTATATTTCGAAAAATAAAAGTCCCAGCTCCGTAGAGGGTTGCATGCCCGAGGTTTAAATAAATTTGAGTTTATCGCTTTTCGAAAGTTTCTACGTGCTATTTCAAAGGGTGTAAAATTGGCAAAGTTGTCACATTAGAGTTGATATGCCATGGTATTTTACTATGGGGATAGTAAGCTGGGCCATCTTTTGTGTGAGTAAACAGGCCTTTGTGTACTCAAACTTTTAATCCAGGGAACTATTCAGATTAAGTGATGGTGTCTATGCAGTAGGAATGTGCCAGCATTATATAGATAGGTGCATATGGGTAGATTGAGCATGCTACAGAATTGCTCAAGTCCAGGTGTTCTTACTATCTGTGCTAATAGAAGCAAAATATGTTCTTTACAATCTGCGCTAATAGATGCGAAGTATTTTCTGCACAATGGATTAGCCAATTCATGTAGGCTAGCTTGGAGCAAACAACTCACTCTTAGCTGAAACATCATGCGGTGAGGAGTCATATGATTTTATGTGTCTCTCTTGGTAAGGCGCTCGATTATTTTTCCATTTCAACACATGGCATGGGATATAGTTCATGTTTGAAAAGCCCATATTAGCCTGGGGCCATAATAGTGTGAATTTGGAATTCATGTTGGCGAGAAGTGTGTTGAGAAGGGTCGCCTGGGTAGCAGAATCTGATAGAGTCTGAGGAGGGCAGCTGTTTCATGGCAGTATTGGAAAGTGACATATACCACTACAGCTGTACTTCGAGGCTTGCCAAGGGACGATTATATATGATACCATTGTATGTAGAACTTTGACATTATACCTGTT
>KN882431.1:29377-43052 GCA_000934455.1 Apostichopus parvimensis | reverse complement strand
CTGGGGGGATTTTGGCTTGGGGGGATTTTGTCCAGGGGGATTTTGTCCAGGGGGATTTTGGCTCGGGGGGGTTTTGTCCTAGGGGGGTTTTGTCCGGGGGGGTTTTGTCCGGGGGGATTTTGTCCGGGGGGATTTTGTCCTGTCACCGTGGGTATCTGTGTATGTATGTGACTCCTTGGCTTGTAAAGATAACTCAATGTCCTAAAGCTGGATGGACTTCAAACCTTGTATCTAGATGCACCACATTGAGTTCTCGGCTGTTGTTTGTAGCTGGGATGGAAGGTCACACTAGGTCACCAAAGTTCAAACTGGGAAACCTAGTAAACACAATAACTCAATATTAGAAAGTTGGATGGACATCAAACTTGGCATGTACATAAAATATAGTGAGTTCTCGGCTGCTTTTGTTTTGGGCTGGGATCAAAGGTCATACTAGGTCACAAGAGGTCAAACTGTGGAAACATTGTAAACATGATATCTCAAGAAAAGAAGCTTTGATGAATCTCATGCTTGGCCAGTTGATGTTGATAGAAGAACCCTACAGTATTTAAATTGGTGGAGGTCAAATGTCATTTGCGGTTAACATTTAAAGTCAAATCTGAAAATCTTGTAAACATGGTAACTCAAGAAGTACTTCATACTTAGTATGTAGCTCCAGCTTGGTGAATGTAAGAACCCTATTGAAATTGGTAGAGGCCAAGTGAGGTCAACAATTAAATCAAAGTCTGAAAACCTTTTAAACATGATCACTCCAAAATTAAAGCAACAATTAACCTGTGAATACTCCAATGCTATGAATTTCTTTGGTGAAGATAGTTTGGTCAAATGCAGTTCAGTTTAGTTTTGTGAAGGGACTGTATAGGTCTTCAACAAAACATACAGTTATCCAGGAATAGGTTGTCACCAAATTATTTTCAACACTCTGGGCCTCTAGGCCGGATCAACGGGTTATCTCAAATGTTGGGGAGGGGGGTGGGTAGGGAATTGGCTCAAGGGAGCAACAGGTTATCTCAATTTGTCTCATATTGACCTTTTCCTCTGTGATTTATACCAGATGACTATTGCCATGGCAGTAAGTTGTGCAAATATTTCACAGTGTATAAACAATGTCATGTAGACCTCTCATACATTTCTAACAATTATTAGAGGGATGGTTGCAAGGTGGCAGAGCTGATGTGCTAACTCAAAATTGGTAAAAGAAAATGTCCTTTATTCATACATCTATGTGTCAATATTTCACATAGGAAGACTTTTGTTTCTGGGATATTGAAATATTGTGAAATCAAACTTCTGTACTGTAAAATCCTTTCCAGTGAATGAAATGGTTGATGCCCACAAAGGAGTGCTACAAATAAGAGCTGAAAATCTCATATATTTTCTGGTTATCTATTCTGGTATCTATACTACTTCACACTTGACATGAATCAAGCAAGAGGGCCTGTATACATTCCTTGCCCGTCTGAAGAGTGTACAGTACCAATCATTGAAATAATCAATCAATCAATCAGAAATCTAGTATCTATTCAACTTCACACTTGACATAAATCAAGCAAGAGGGCCTGTATACATTCCTTGCCCGTCTGAAGAGTGTAAAGTACCAATCATTGAAATAATCAATCAATCAGAAATCTAGTATCTATTCTACTTCACACTTGATATAAATCAAGCAAGAGGGCCTGTATACATTCCTTGCCCGTCTGAAGAGTGTAAAGTACCAATCATTGAAATAATCAATCAATCAGAAATCTAGTATCTATTCTACTTCACACCTGACATATATCAAGCAAGAGGGCCTGTATACATTCCTTTGCCCGTTTGATATGTCTTTGAAATGTTTGGGCTATTGAAGTTTAGTTTTGAAGTTACGTATTTATTGCTGAGCAGATCTGTAGCCTAACGTATAGAAAGGACATACTTGTAAATGCTTGGTTAGTACTCACTACTTGTAAATGCGTGGTTAGTACTTACTATGTGAAGTGGCAGTCTATAACTTGACAAAGTAAGGTTTTACTTTCTGTGTTTATTGGAATTAATGAGTGAATGGGTTCATCATCATACCTTCAACGACACAGTATAGAAGCTATCAGCTTGGGGGATGTTTTCATCTCCCAGTGATTATTTCATATTATTCTTCAACAGATAAAGAAAACTTGACATTCAAGATAGCCACTGATTCCAGACTCCATATCGCAGCATCTAACAAAGACAAGATCACTTATTATCTCTTTCCCATCCCATCGTCTAACCACGGATTTGTAGCTACCACTAAAATACCTGCAGCGAGATGGATCTTCTTATGCACAAAAGCCACAACGACGACCTGCGAGGAAGGAATTGACGTAACAAAGAGGGGTCGTGTGGTGCCACCCCTTAAGGCATCCGTTCGTGAAATCCATCTGGGTCCAAAGGAACTGGAAGGTCACAAATTTGTGGTGGTGAGAGTTCTAAGTGGCATAGGGGTGAGTTCTACCATCTTTTCCTTTCGTTTTTCAGTTCTGCTCTCGATGGTCTGTCACGATGTGTACCTCACTGCGCTTGTAAAAACGAGAAATTAATGAGGACTATACATATAAATGTCTGTGAAGAAAAAGTTTTTACAATTTTACTGATATAGTACATCTCTCTTCCTGTTAGAAAGCTTTTTATTATTTCAAAGAAGATATCCAAGTATATGGTGAAAATGTTCATAGATGATTTTATATTTGAGGAGAAAATCTTAATGTTGTCTCTATTTTGTTTATCTTTATATTGTCTCTTTTTTGTTTATTTTTATAGGGTGTGATTAATGCAGAGATGTATGATTATGAAGATGGAAACGCTGTGGTTACATTACCACCGTTTTTCTCATTACGTAAGGAAACCATTCTCTAATGTATTGAGTATTTTATTATGAAGTTTTGTAATAAACTTGGGAGTTGTTAATACTGAGTGTGAATTTTTCGGCTGTACATTATGTCAAATGCCGCTTTTTACTTTTTATCTGGTTCTGTCATTGTTTTCTTTACAAAATACACCCTACTTTTAGAAGTTTCAATATTGAATTTCTTTTGTGACTAGGTGAATTACATTAACTTGAATGACTGTCAGGACCATACAGAGGAATTCTGACTTATGCAGAGATAATTAGACTTCACTGAGTCCATTACAAGGAACACTCTCTCAGATAAACAATTTATCACAATGACTGAGATCATTGCAATCCTAGACAATAGTCAATTAGCATGATAATTGTGATTACTGCATTCCAGGCAGCACAAATATTAGGTTACCTCAGAATGGTACTGTACACTGTAACTTTTGTATGATATATTAGTCTGATATGTCATGGCAGAAAGATTTTGACAGTCCTTAAAATAGCTAGGAAGCAAATGATGGTCTATGCACAACACTCCCTGCATTGAGATCACTAGCCAACCACCGTTCCCTTATCCCATGTTAAATATTATTGAAGTTAGTATTATATTTCATCTTGGGTTAACTCTTATACTTTTGTTTCCTGCAGAACCTCAAACAGTAATGAATGTGACCGGTAAAAGTTACATCAGTATGGTCCTGGAAGATTTCACATCAGTTTCCACAGCCTATGTAGCAGAACTAGTACATGTAATGTGCCCCTCAGATGTAACAGCAAGTGAGTATTCTCTCATTGATTAATTGCATGTTATTAACACAAATTTCAAAATAGCGTTTTTGGTCTGTAGATTTGCAATAATTTGACCACATTTTAGTGGAGGTTCCATCCATCATTTGCAATATAATATTTGGAATGTACAGTTTTCTCATCTAACGCAAATCAATTGACTAGTCATTGCTTCTTACTTTCGATAGAATGTGACTGTGAGCTATAGCATCATTCTTGATCACATGATCAATTAAGTTAATGACGGAAAGACAGTTTGATCTGTTACAATCTTATCTTGAGTAAAACCTTCAAAGGTTGTGTAAAATCTGCAAGAAAATGCAAAAGGCTGCTTTGATCAATTTCATTGATGAAAGCTGTTCAGACCTACTGGACCCGGAGCTAGCAGTACATTTTGTAGTGCTTGTCAAACTTCCCACTACCCCCTCTCCACCCACCCACCCCTCTTTCTTTTTATATTCCTCCCTCTTCATCCATATTTTGCTTCAATGCATTTTTGTGATCTTAAAGGACTATTTTATTACCCCCAATATAGCTAGATATGATAATAATTCTTATTTGAAAATTAGAACTTCTTTGAGTAAATTCTCTGGCAGTTTTGGAATAATCATTTCCATGGTATTCATGGCCTTGAGAGAATGTTGAAATAGTCTTTTCATAAATTTATGTTTAGCCATGGTTCTTGTTTCTGATTAACTGCACACATATGCTGAACTGTTGCAGCTGCTTTCACTTCTGCAGAAATCAACTCTACGTTACGCTTTGAAGTTCCATGGAAAGAAGAGGATACCTTCTCAGTTGCAGCCGTAAAGGACACAAACTCCCTCTCCTTGAAACTACAGAGTGGCCGTCCACCCAAAGCTGATAATGAGAGTATGCCTAGACTGTCTGTATACATGGACCCTAGATGTCAGTATGCAGTCACTCTGAGGTACTCACACAAAGAAGGATATGGACAGGTGAGTGCTGTTGAGGGTTTGTCCACCCAATGCTGATAATGAGAGTATGCCTACGTAACATATTGACGAAACAAAAATACCTGGCAAGTAAATAAGGTTGTTTTCAATCTGAGCTATAACATCTCTGTGTCATTATCATACTTTTCCTTGACGTTAAGTAAAATTGTTTCTTATTCAAAGGATGTTTCCTGAAAGTAAGACTAACATTTCAGCTACAGTACTCACATTTTTTTGCCGATTATGTTTCTAGCTTTGTGGGTAATGTGACAGAGGTTTATGTTTGTGTAACTGTTGCACTGTGTTTACTGTGTTTAGAAAGACAGTGCAAACATGTTATTTGTTATATTGGATCAAACCCACAAGAGAAGTCGAACACTACTTTTCTGGTGAGTATTTGTGTAGAAAGTGAATTGACTTTATAAGCACTGACAGTAATAGACAACAATGTCCCTAGTTAGTCTTCATGTTCTTTCAGTGCCATTGCATCCTCAGTCTTTGTAGTAAAGAATGGATAACTGATGACATCAGGTTTGGGATTAAATAAGATCACCGAGGTGTACGTGCTTAAAAATGATAGCTTCCTGGAAAGACTGGCAATTTTTGGATAAAATTCAATAAAACAGATACTATTTTGGTAACTATTTGTAAAGACTTTGAAGTGATGTCATAATCACACACAGGAATAGACAATTAAAATGATCCATCTCTTCTCCCAGAACCATTATTTTGTCAGTATTTATAGTAAAAGAAGATTAACTGGTGGCATGTGTGAGTTAAGGATTAAAGAAAGTTATTGTAGCGGAACCTCTCTTAAAATGCCAGTTTGCTTTAAGAACTGTCAGCTTCTTGGAGAGGAAGGGATTGGGGAGGTGGACAATGGATTCAATCTTTAATGCTCATCTAGTTCTCTTCATAACTGGACAACATGCGGGGGTTGATCTAGAAAGAAAGTAAATTGTACTTGATTCCCTGAGAGGATCTCAAACCACATAGGAAGGTGGAAGGAAAGTGCAGTGAGATATTACAAAGAAAGTGCTTAGATAATTGAAGTGTAATGTAGGTACTAGGGTGAAGATACAATGATAGTGGCAGTTGTAGAAAATATGCTTGTATTTATAACTATACCAGGCCTAAAAATTCAGACTACTTACAGGCTAAATGCCAGTGGGTTCTACAGTTTGCCAGTAGAACAAAAATGCACTTGCATTTTTCTGCCAGTCAACACATGTTGCTCTTGAGTTAATTAACAGAAACTGCTAATTGGAATTTGATTTTAGCAAGTAGATCTGTTATGCATTGGCCTTTTACAGCAAGTGGCTGGAATTGTGAATTTTAGACCTGTATATGGAATGTAATGTAAAGATTGGTGTAACCTGTCATTGTTATTGCAACTTCCAGTACGGGTAGGCCTGTGTTTAACCTGTCATTGTTAAGTAGACAACAAAGTATAATAGTTGAAAATATGTATCATACACAATAAGTGAAAAGAAACACAGTTCATTTTGCTCCAACTTCTGACTTTATAGCTTGATCTGTTGGTGAGATATAAAATTAAAATGTTATTTTATTTGTTTTTTATTACACAGTGTAATAATTTGTGTTATCATACATGGACAACATTACACGGTCCTTGTTTATATTTTCATCTTTTAATGATGTACTTAGGAGTCTACCACGATTGAAATCACTGTTTATAGTTTTATAATGAAGTCACTAGAGCATACCTTACCCAAAAATTTATATTATATCTCTTCTCATAGTTGAATTATTTCCAAGGTTATATAAATTATTTAGTTTTCAAAGGAAAACACAAAACAGGTGGTATCATTGATGTATGACATAACAGATCATTGCACAGTGCACTCAACCAAACAAAATACGGGGAAAAAAAAAAGTTACTCAATTCAGTAAAATGATTTGTCAGTCTAACAGCTGGTGTCTTGCTGAATAGCAACAATAATATGATAAAAAGTGGTCAAGTTTATAATTAGTAAATTAAAAACGTGAGGCTGATCATTTAACAAACATTCTAGCATCCAAGGACTTAGATCGCTTTCTGTTAAGCTGAAATTTGACAGCTCTTTTAGGCATTTCGGCTGTTTTGGGTAATTCGGGAAGTTTTGACAACTTTTCTAATTTATCGGTCAAGAAGCTGGAGAATGGATCAGCGGTTATGTTGCGGTATTGTCTTACATCTGGTTTCCTCTCGAAGGATGATGAGGATGCAGGTATTTCTGAGCTCTGGTCAGACAGCTTCAAGGATGGTTTGTCCATTTCACTGAATTCATAATTTTTCATCTGACGATGGAACACCATCTGTTTTGACCGCTCGCTGTTCGTCGTATTTTCCTCCAAGTCTTGCTCCATCTGTCTCAGTTCCTGCCTCCGTTTAGCTTCTTCCTCCAGAAGGTAATCTTTAATTTCCTCTCTTAAATGTCGCCTCATCTCCCTGTCCTTCTCAGAGTAGATCCTTTTGTCGGGAACTCCATCGTAAAATGCAAGTTTCCAGCCGGAACGAGATGGTCGTCCCTTGAGCAGCGGTTCGGTATGTGTGTGCAGGGTCCTATATGCCATCTCAATGACCGGGCTGGCCATGTGGTCAGGAAATGTTGCAATTCTCTGGTCTGTTACTGTTTGGTTTGTAAATATATCATGTTGTGATCCATCTTGGATATAACTATTAGCACTGGTTCTTAAGTCCGAATTCCTCATTGTTCTCACCCTCACAGGTGGCAAGGACTGTCTCCGCTGAATAATAAACCGTTTCACCTCGGACTGACCCTTGGTCACATTTTGCCGCCTGTATAATGATGTTGTGCTTGCTGATTTCTTGATCCTTCTCGATTCTGGAATCGATGTCGTACTCTTTTCTGAACTTGCATAATTTTGGAAGGCATCCTGATTGTATTTGTTCCCATCAGTGGGTGATTGGCTGTCAGTGTTCTTGTTTGAGATATAGTCATTCTCGGTTTCCATGGCGAGAAGAGGGGAATAAATATCCTAGAGCAGAATGAGATAAACCACAGTAGCTAAATATTAAGTTAGAGTTGTGTGTTGTCTTAATAATGTAAGCAGTTTGCACCTTACCTTATAAAGAAGAGATTTCAAGTTGATTATCTTTAATTGCGTGATGAAATAACAAAGTGTTTGCTGACTTCCCAGCTTTATCTGCAGAATAGATGAGGTGGTTTAACAAACTCAATTCCTTATGGTTTTCCAATACAGAATAATTCTCTTTAACTCTCATATCACTGTTTGCTTCCAGCAAATGAACACGAGCGTCTAGAATGCCACGTACTTTGCCAAAATTCCTGGAGACAGAATTAAAATCTTGAACAAATCAAATGACAGATTCAGTATAAATGTCCAAGTATATCCTTGTTCCATCAAATGGTTCGCATAATCTGCTGGAAAACACACAAATTTAATAAGAGCTTAATATGTCCTCATAAAAACTGTATCCTCAATTCCCATGGCAACTATTAACAAGAGTACACTGTTTGAAATGTGAGAGAAATTGCAGTAAATATTGTATGTAGATGAAAGATAGTTACAAATTTTCTATTTCTTCGTTTCTATATAAGGTCTGCTTCCAGCTGCACCAGAATTAAACTGATTCTTTGGCACAATTTCAAACTGTAAACTGTCCTTAGTTGCAGACATGCAGTCGGTTGTCCTGGGTACACTAATGTACACTAATTGACAAATGAAGTACTAAGCACCTTAGCTTTGTCCAACCAATGACCCATTTGATCTGACAATGGTTTCATTGTTTACTTGTGTAATTAAGCTTATTTAACATGCCAAAGTTGTTGAATGTCCTGCAGTCCAGCATTTCTCAAGATAGATTGTTTGGTCTGACCAGTAGCTTATGTCCCTGTCAATCAATAGAACTTATAGGAAGATAAGAGGATTTATTTGCTTAAACCTTCAGACCAAATCCCCCACAAACTGAGCAGTTATGGTTCCCTGTTGAAGTGCTCCACCTGAGCGATTTGATTGTTATGTGCGGTGTGGTAGCTTTGTTCAGCAATAGGTTCACACTCAATTGATTTCTCAAGTGCTGTATTTTTAGAAACCTCCCTGAGGTAAAGAACACACCTTTAACTACCTTAGCATGAAAAAAGAACAGAGGAAAACTGTTGAAATGAATACATGTTTATTGTCAAATGGTGGATTTTATATTCCACTGGTGGTTGTGAATTTCACACATGAGTTTATGTTCCACTGATGGTATATGTCATTACCTTGGTATTATGCTCCAATGATGGTTTTTATGTACCAAATGGTTTCATACCCCAATAAGTTTAACATTTTATTGCTGGGTACATGTCATTTTATATGTCACTGGTGATTTTGTATATCACACATGAGTTTATGTTCCACTGGTGGCATCTGTCACAACATTGGTATGATGCTGCAATGGTGGATTTTATGTTCCCGATGGTTTCATATCCCAATATGTTTAACATTCTATTGCTGGGTACATGTTCCAGGTGTTGCATGATTTTATCTGCCAGTGACTTTCATTACGTTATATTGTTAGCGATATTCAATAATTATAGAGCTTTGTCTTGTGTTATCTGTGTAACCTTGTCTCAATCAAAACAAGTCCACAGGATTACATTGTGAATTTGCCATACCTTATGCACAGAGGCATAATCAGGTCTTTTAGTCTTAAATTCTGGCACCACTCTGATTAATTTCTTTGAGTAAACTATAAATGTATTGTCTTAGGCGGCTAGAGTCACTTTGTTTGGTCATTGTTGATCAGCTCCAATGGTTTATAGTAAACTGAAAATGAAATGTTTTAAGTAAGCAAGATCCACCTTATTGATGGGTGTCTTACACTAAAACACCACTCCCAGGTTAACCCTGCATATTTATGTTGGAACATCCCAGTATCGCAGTATGTTTGTGGAAACATCATAGCGAACAAAACTTTTCAGTAAAAGGAAAAATGAATAAAGTAATATAATACATGACATGAATATATTATTAATAGACAGTGAGACAATAAAGATGCATAAGCAAAGAAAATTGTATCAAAACATTCAAATGTTTGCTAATGGTAGATAAAAATATGTTGAAGACTACACATCAGTAGAAAAATGTCTGGCACAAGAACCACAGCAGACTATGGGCTACAGAAATGTTTGCTCTTACCGCAGATACTGGTAGCGGCACATGTTAAATGAAGACTGTTGTGTGATTTTAATCCTATTAGCAAATAGTTGAGAAACTCACTCTATAAACAAAACAGATACTACAGTGTTGAGACGTATCATTGTCTGGTTACCAGGACTCCAGTTTCCAAGTTGAAAAATCTTACCCATAGACATGTTTGCTCTTGTAGTACACTGCAACACAACGTTCTATTTTTTCATTAGTGGAAGAATGACTCCAAATAAGAATGATAAAGTTAGCAGTTGATAACATCAATGCTGCTAAATGTACCAGGATTTTGTTAAGAGAACATATTAGCAATTTTGATTAGAAGAAGAAAAGGGTATTTGTTAGAAAGGCTGTACTTTACATTACACTTTCAATGAGTAGTTCCCAGTTCAGATTTGTAACTACTATGTTCTTCTGACAACCCCCCAATCATCAGGTCAAATAACAGGTATGCCTGTGACAACTAACAGCCTCCCCTTACCTCCTCCCTTCTCCTCCCCTAGCTCAAATAAACCCAGTAATACCATCATGTCAGAAGTGTTTCACTCTTGCAATTTTGATGTGATAGTGCTACTGGGTTGTTCAATCTTTGACTTCTCTTGTTTCTGATATTTTCATGATGAAGCTTATTAATGGATTGGTCAATGTCAGCTACAAGTGATTACTAATATTGAATATTTCAACAAAGACTTATTAATCTCAAGATCTAAATATATATATCAAAGAAAAATATAGGGAGCGACTCACATGTGTTAAAACTTTGCTGAAGTTCTCTTTCATAAGCACCTCAAATTCTATACATTGGATTTGAAGATGATGACTTTTCGTTATATTCTCTGACATGGAGCTTACGAGAATACTTAAAAGACTTTACCGCTGACCTGAAATAAATCATTAAACCTAAGTATAGAAATTACAGAATATTTTTACATTTTTGATACAAAATCTCCAATTTGTTTTTATGCAGTATATCATTTGTTTCTTTCATCTTCAAAGCTGAGGGTCTGGTCTTCTTTTGATTAGTCTGTGGAATAATCCATCTTTGTTTAACAAATATCAACTCTTTGAACATTGTAGTCCTGACTAATTCCATCAATCTCTCTTTTCAGATTGTTAGATTTTATGGCCATACTATTCCAACTCTACTGTCCATTATTGTTGTCCTGGCAACATCATTTCAGTTGAAACACCTCTATGCAGACAGTAAGTCATATCAACACTTATCACGATTTGTAGAGGAAGATCAGATCAGTGTGGAGCTATGAGAGGATACTTGTTATCTCTTACATGAGATGGAGAGGCTGCATGGTGAAATGGTTTCCAAAACATTTACAAAAACAGCAGTTTGAAGCAATTCATATTGTGGCTTTGTAAGGCCTGTTTAAAACATTTGTTTCTCTGCAAATGAAATGAGCAAATAAACTACTCCTTGACAGAAAGTTATTTCAAATAAAGAAAATCTAGAAAGTTATTTTTCTTCATATCTCACCTTTCTTTAATTACAATGAAAAAAAAAACATTTGGAAGGAGTCGATGGAAACATTAATATTAAGTAACTCTGCTAATCTAATAAACTAACTTATAATTGAAATCTTTGTTTACATGTAGTATAAAGTACAATGCATACATGACAAACAAGGCATTACATGAATATTCAGTGATTACCATGGCAATGATCTGAAGTTTCCCATGTCTGTTATCTAATAAAGTGGTCATTGCACTTCTGCTCCGGTTTGTAATTATGTTTTTCAAATTTGTGATATTTAATACTTTCTTTGGCTTTCTCACATATCTGTCCAGCCCTCACAACCTAAGTACTCTTGGTCATTGCTTATGTAAGTTTCTGAAATTTGCAACAGAAAAACTTTAAAAAGTTTTGAAATTCACAACAGAAAGACTTACGTTTTGAAATTTGCAACAGAAAAACTTTAAAAAGTTTTGAAATTTGCAACAGAAAAACTTAAGTTTTGAAATTTGCAACAGAAAAACTTAAATTTTGAAATTTGCAACAGATAAACTTAAGTTTTGAAATTTGCAACAGAAAAACTTAAGTTTTGCCAAATTTGAAAGCTTCATACCTTAGACCTTCCATCCTTTTGTTTTAGATTTGTTGATTGTTTACATTTTTGTTCTAAACTCCTTTCTTTCCAGAGCCTCTTGAAGATATTAGCAAGTTACATGATCTTTACTGCAAACCATACATTGTGGTTCCTCCCATTGCATTGTTCAGAGCTATTGTCAAGTAAGATATATTTGTTTAAAATTCACTATATTTATTAATTCTATGTGAGAAGGAAGTCTGCCTGTATGACATGCCTACAGAGGGGCTGTACATTAATTAATATTCAACTACTACAAATTACATAGAGCTATTATATTAAATTGTATGTTGCCCTTCACCATTTTTCTGCAGGTTCACTTAAGTACTTTTCAGCAATGCTACTGTTTTAAGTCTTCAAATTTCTTTCATTTTCATCCACAAAGTTGCAATTTTGATGTAAGTTATCAAGTAAAGCAACTGTACTGTAGTTCCAATTCTTATATATGCTTTGTATGGTAGGTTTTATAATTTGCTGTAAAAGTTATAAATCAACTTAGTTGTTCATATATTCAGTGTGGTTGAAAAGTAACACAGAGTTTCTCCAAATTTTAGGTTCATCTTCTTTGGCATTCGTTCAACAAACTAACAAGCTCATGTCAGTCCAAAGTTACTTAATGACCAGTGAAATTAAAATAGATTCCTTGTCATAACTATTGGCTATTAATGTTTCCTTTCTCACATAATTAGTATATGTCCATTCTCTGTGGGGCTTTGCTCTTTACAAACATCTGACATTTTGAATTAGACTTTACTTAAGATTTAACAGGCAGTAAATAAATCAAATTTTGCTTCAATTACTTTCTGGAAAGATTTTGATTGTAATTGATCAGACTATTGATAAATTATCTTACAAGTGACATTTGTGTTTCCTATGAATTACTTACAGCCCATGTAATAGATAAAAGCCTCTTTGCATTTAGAATAATTAACTCATGAGCTTAATCTGAAACACTTTTAACTCATTTGTTATGATGGTAACAGAAATGAAGCTCTGGAGAGTTCCTACGACTTTCGCATCCTATCCGAGCAGGGAGTTTTCTTCAACTTCCTTCCTCTTGTGATGTTCCTCCTAAGCTACGGTCTGTGCGCTCTTCTCCTGTGGACTATGGAGAATAAAACTAATAACGGTGGTCGCCTCTGGAAATGGTGGAAGAAGTAAGTCCTTTCAAAGTAGAGAGTTTGCAACAAATTGTCCATCAGTACTGTGAGAGTTCAGATGATGAGTTTACATGTATGAAAGAAGTATATCAATATGTCTAGGGCTGGGGAAGTTAGGGGTTAGGGAAGGAAAACAAAATGTTTAATTAGGTCTGCGAAAGTTAAAGAAAACAAAACGTTTAATTAAGACTGGGAAAAAACGAAATGTTTAATAATGTCTGGGGGAAGTTAAAGGAAAACAAAATGTTTAATTAGGGCTGAGGGAAGTTAAAAGAAAACAAAATGTTTAATTAGGGCTGGGGAAGTTAACAAGAAACAAAATGTTTAATTAGGGCAGGCGGGAAAAACAAACTGTTTGACTGGGGAAAAACGAAATGTTTAATTATGTCTGGGGGAAGTTAAAGAAAAAAAATGTTTAATTAGGGCTTGGGAAGTTAAAGGAAAGCAAAAAGTTTAATTAGGGCTGAGGGAAGTTAAAAGAAAACAAAATGTTTAATTAGGGCTGGGGAAGTTAACAAGAAACAAAATGTTTAATTAGGGCAGGGGGGAAAACAAACTGTTTGATTAGGGCTGGGCAAGTTAAAGGAAAACAAAATGTTTAATTAGGGCTGGGGGAAGTAAAAGGAAAACAAAATGTTTAAT